>JAGDQP010060183.1:0-12249 GCA_022664845.1 Lepisma saccharinum
CATGGGTGTGGGGAATATTGGTATAGAGCGACCTCACGTCGACTGTAACTTAGATGGTGTCAGGTGGGAGAAGATCAGAGACAGGGTGTATTGTGGAGAGGAAGTGGTTGGTGTCCTTTTTTGTAGGAAGGAAGATCCTGGGCAAACAGTTCGAGATAGTGGTCAAGGATGGCGAAGATTATTTCAATGGGGTTCCCAATACTGGAAACGATGACTCTGCTGGGATTACTAAATATACGGAATTTTGAAAGTAGGTAATATTTAGGTGTTCTGGAATTGTCAGGACAGAGTGTAGTGACAATGGAACGCTACAGCCCCTCATTGGGTGCATGCGGTTGGAGGTAGATGCGGGTTTTATTAAGGAAAGATTGGGTAGGATGTTCCTCGAGGAAACGGTAAAAGGTATGACCGCAAAGTTGTTTGAGGGTTTCGGATTGGTAGTCAGAGTAATTCATGACTACTCAGCGGATAATAATGAAGATTGGAGGTATCTCTTTGTTCTTCAGTGGTGAGGTTGTGACGTGATTGGAACGTACCAGTGAAGCCAAGGTTAGGTGTTTGTTTGGAGAGTAAGGAAATGTACAGTTCAACAGGATGCTTTGGAGGGAGAAGGGAGAAAGAATTTTCTGAAGATTGCGATGCGTTTCGGTGTCAGAGGTTCTGCCCTAGTTACCTGAAGTTACGAGCAAAGGTGAAGAAATCATTAAGTAGGTTGGTTTGTTCAATATGGCGGGAAGCAGAGAATGAAAGAGCGTACAAAAGACTTTGTGTTTGGAATCTGAAACTGTGCGGGAAGATAGGTTGAGAACTGGCTGCGGGCGTGCAGGATTGTTTGGTCGGCTTGTGAGTTCACTTATGTGGTGGTTAACCACCATCTCCAACCTTTGTCTAGGTTCTCCCTTCCTACATCAAGGATATCAACTACTTTCTCTCCAAAATACATTCTATCTCTGATCCTCTACCACCTGACACCATCTTAGTTACAGTCGACCTGACATCACTCTATACAAACATTTCCTACGTCTATCGCCCATGGTCTCGCTGCCCTTGAACACCTTCTCGACACACGCCACAGTCCTCGTAAACCCAGCGCACCATTTCTCCTTCAACTAGCCCAGTTTGTCCTCACCGTGAACAACTTCACCTTTGAGGACCACAATTTCCTGCAAATCAAAGGCACAGCAATGGGTACTCGCATGGCCCGTTCCTACGCCAACCTTTTCGTGGGACGCGTGGAACCCAACACCTCAACTCCATATCTCTCAAATCCTTCACCTAGCTTGGCTATATCAACGATACTTTCTTGATCTGGACCCACGGGCAAGGGACTCTGGAAACAATTCTGCAAAACCTCAACTGCACCTTTTCCGCCAAGTTCACTTGGTCCTTCTCGAGGGAACACATAACTTTCCTCATTGTGGATGTCTTGGTAAAGAACAATCGACCAAACCTAGATTAGTTTTTCAACATCCACCTAATCTTAGAAACATCTTAGTCCGCACAAATCCTTCCTCGCTACCACCCGAAACCGGCGGCCATGCATGCATGTGACCCTGATGTAAGACCTGTTCCATTTTCATCACTTCTCCCACAGTCAGTATCAATACTGCTAATGGCCGATACACCCTAAATCCCAAAATTACATGCCAGAACTCTAATGTTATACATCCTAACTTGCAAATTTTGTGATGCCTTTTATGTGGGGGAAACATATGTACCTCTCACCATTCGTGTTACTAACCATCGCCACTTTTGTACTATTAACAAACCGGATGCCCTAGTCTCCTTACACACCGAATCGCACAACCCCAATTTTGACGTATCTTTCCTGGTTGCCATAATACACACTTTACCCCTTACAACCAGCACCTCAACACGCCGTCTGTGGAAAGGGGCCTTTATTCATGGTTTAAGCGCGAGAATGTATCCTGGACTTAACCTTCAGTAAATCTATCCCGTTTTCTCTGCAGTTTCAACACTTTTCCTTCCGCAATCCTACAGTACTTACACGCTGTACAATTGGCAATTTTTCCACGCGCCATTCAGCATCGAAGTGTTCTACAAACGATGCGCCGTCCGCTACTGTCGTCCTAGTCTCTTGTTCTATCCACGTGTATGCGTCTCTCTTCCTCTACAGCATGTCTACGGTATTAATACCGAAATATTGCAAAAAGATATGTAATTATTAATCTTGTGTACGTGTTTCTTTTTCTTTGAAACAGATAAGCTGTAAGTATTTTCCTTATTTTTTTTTTTTTTTACCATATCTCTTATACGAGAATAGTTGAGAACGGGTATTTTTAATTAATTGATGGCGGCCATTTTTGTACTCCGGCATAATTATGCCAAAATTTGTGTATACGAAGAATGTAATGTATTTCTTGACTGATTTATCCTTGTTAGCTCTAAAGTCTGCTTGATAATTTTAGTAACCTACATGAAAAGTCTAAAATGTAATCGAAGTGGCTAAAATGGTATCCAAATGTAATTATTGAAATAGAATCAATGCCGCTTTCCAGAGTGTTTCTTTGCACGGAAGGGATTGAATATCAAAGTTATCTTTTTGTGCAGTAAGTAATAAAAGTATTTTGAAGAAAAACAGAAGATGAAGGCTGATATGAGAAGCTTGTTTCCAAAACCTACTATTTCCATTTTGCTTCTTTTTTTTTCTGTCTCATATAATTTACAAGTTCCCGATTCGATTTTGCTGTCAGATTGAACGGGAAAGTAGACTATCCAATTTAAATAAATGGTTTAATATAGCATTTGCTTCAAAATGGAATCAGGAACTTATATATAAAATACAGGAAATTAAAAATAAAGGGTGAAATGGAAATACCTTGTCATTTTAATTTAAACTGGCTGATTCTTAATTTTATTGTAAAAAGACACAGCAAACGTTACAGTTTCAATGTTCTAACAACATCTTCCTCAGATGAAACGTTTTATGAACTAACAGTTCATAAAAATGCACCAGAAGGCCAAGGGATATCCTTCATATATGTCCTCCTAGCTTTTCATATGTTTCCTTAGATTTTTTATGATTTTTTAAAACCCAAAAATGCTATTAGATGCATATTGAAGTCCCAATATCTGTGGTGGGACAAAATATACAAATCTATTTTTTCCACACGTTGTACATTTGTGTCAGGAGAAAGTACGGTAGAATCTTCGACTTTTGAGTTTGAAGGGTGTTAACATATTTGCAAATTGGTGGTGAATACTTTTCATAAGAGCCTGCATACACAAATTTTGACATCTGTCGCAATAGAGAACATTAATTAATCGGTTGGGATAAAAATAAAGGAGTACCCGTTTTGAGCTACATAAGGGATGTAAATATTTCTAGGGAAAACACATTTTGCAAGGGGCCGAGAAAGCAAGCAGAAAGATTTCAGATGTACTAGCCTCAAAGGAGTGAAATACAGTATGGTAAAAAATAATTCCTGGTAAATAAAGAAAAAAAAAGATCCAACTGTTTTTTCTTTTCCTAACATTTGTAGACATCTCTAGCGACACTAAGGTACAATCAAATCTTTCCCACGGTGATTCTGGTTCGAGATAATGGCCATTAAAAATCGCACATTTCGGATATTTTTAAATTTCAAGGAACTTCCACCCATGACAGCATTGGGACCCAACATATTTTCATATCACATAGTTTGACCACAAACTGTAAATTTCAGGACAATTTGTTTTGGGGTGTTGCTACTTAGCTGAGAAAATATACGTTAAAAACATTTAAAAATGATTTTTTTGTTTCTTCTTTCTTGCCGCTCAACAGTGGAAAGCAACAATGCCCCACCAAATTTTTGAAAACTCATCATCAGCTAATAACTTGGGTTATCTGTCTTGTTCGCATTTTCGCAACAATAGTGATCCGTGACCTTTAACTTTGGGGGTTCAAACTGAGAAGGGTAATTTTTCCAGTGGCGAACCTTGCAAAATGTCATCACCTATTGGCGAATCAAGGAGTACATCTATCACACCTTGTCTGAATTTCTAAATAAAGGCTCTTAAGTTCCATGACACCTGTCTATAATAAAAATCGTGTTTTACGAACTGTATCCTTTCTTTTGTATTATATCTTGCATTGTTTCATATACTTACCTGTCGACATCCTCAGACATCTTATCAATTTGATTTGAAATTATCGATTCTTGTTGTTTAAAGGTAATTTGGATCAATAACAATAGCAATTGCAAATTTTAAATCCAATTCGTAACGCCTCTCAGGATGTCGACGGATAAGTCGGTGAAAGACTTTTACTAAACAAACTTATTTATTAATCTATATGTGTGAAAGTGAGTGCTCGGTGTTTTGATTGATTACTTCTACACGTGTCCACTGGTCTATATCAACCTTTACATACATGTGCGTTAGGTAGTGAGACGCGTAGAGGAACCAATGTTTTTAAATATTCTTATATTTCATGTTGCTTCCATTCCCTTCACAATCTTTATTCAACACAATTTTAAAATATTGTGAGTGTTCTGTTCCTAAGCATCCCGGTTGTCAGTATTGCCGAACCACGTGTAAAGTTCAATTCTTCAAATGGCCTCAATATTGTTGTGCCGCACTAAAGGTGACGTGAATATTGGACAGCATAAAAAATACTCTGGGTCTCTCCACTCTGCAACGATCCTAGTGTTACCAACCTATTTATAACACCGCGCCAACGGACGGATATACAGACACATATCTAGAAGCTGGTTTGTGAGGAGGTTCAGAGCATTCGGCGAAGGGAGGGTCCGAGGTGTGTCTGGGTTTAAACTTATATAAAATGCATATAATTTTACTTCATGATACTAATTTTACTGAAAAACTGATTTCGTGGAAGGAGGTGTATCAGCCACTAGATTTATATCCAAACCCTTTTTGAAAGTATGTTGAATTCTAAGACGTGTTTACGAAGCCTGTGAATGATCCAACAGAAGCTCGAGATTTTCGAAATTACGAATCGAATGTATCCTCATTTTATTTAATGTATCCTAAAATTGCAACCGCTGTGGAATCTCTTTCAGGTTAATTCTGAGTCATGGTTGGTTTATGAAATGACATGAATCGAAACCCCTAAAATTATCCTTAAAAAATGTAAATTGAACAACAAAACCTCGCCAACAAAAACTCGATGACAATACCTCGCTTGCACAAGTGTCGACAACAAAACCCCAACAGTAAAAATCTCGAACACAAAATCTCGCCGCCATAAATTTTAACAGCAAAACCTCGGTTCCAAAAACCTCGTACGTACAATGCTTCCAACGGCAATGCCATTTTATTTAAATTCTGTAAAGGGTAAAGTAAAAAATTGCCCTAACAGTGAAAAATCTTGTGCCCTAATGTTATTCACTTTTGCATATCCGACTGGTTGTCTGTTGTAGGGTAAAAAAGGCAGCGGCAGGTTTTCATAAACAGGCGGTGATGCAATACATAGATTCTTAAATTGAGTTGCAAATACAGAAGGATACACAATGAATTTTTTTTTCTATTTAGGTGCTTGAAATTTTTTAACCGTAGTCACTGAAAAAGAAAGAGGTATCAATCAGGAGTAAACGTGACGAAAAATCTAAAACAATTCTACTTAGATTTCGAAGAAATTACCTAGTACAATCGTTACCATGTTGCGACTTCCGGAAAATTTTCTACATAGTTTTTCATTTCATGATCCTTAGACCCGAAAACCATGGCCAGTTAAAAAGTTCTTATATATACAATTTTTTGTGGTCACGATAACTCCCGTAATTTTGTTCAAATCTCCTCCAGACATAGGTATAAAATGTATAGGCACAAAATATCGGCCGAGTTTGTTAATATTCCTAATCGCTCCAAGGGAGTGAAAATGGGGAAGGGCGGGGTTGAAAACAACAAAAAGAGCTGTAACTGTTTTATTATGTTGTTTTTTTCGATCTGCTTCAATTTTGAGGGTGGGGGACACAACTAGATACCTATACAAACACCCTCTGAACTTGGTGCAAATCGGTTGAATAGGGGCAGAGAAATTGCCCAGACAACAAACGGATAGTCCTTGAAATAATAACAAAAATGTTTAAAAACCCTGTGCATTACTTCTGTGAAATTTTGAGGGACAGAAGTAGACATCCATAGAAGACTACCTACCAAATTTGGTGATAACGCACTGAGTTCGGGGGTCATGAAGACTGTAATGAGGGCGTATGCGAGAGGTCTAAACTATAACTAAGACATTGCTCTTCACGGGAAGAGTCCAAGCTACAAGCATGGTACCTAAATAAAAGGCGATGACCACCTTCTTTTAACGGACTTGGCTGTAGACGAGAAAACACTGAAGAACATTTAACAAGACATTTATTATAGGTCTTTTCTAAGTTTCCGTAGTACACAAGTTACATATCTAAATATTAAATCGTAAACAAGAGATGTCAATACATACCTTGGGGACGGCATTATGAATCATGAGTCGAACTGAACCTAATTAACAAAAACATGGAATTTAAGCTAAGTTGAAATAAGATAAAACAAGATTTAAATATCTAAACTGAGCTCCAAATACCAAATTATTTCGAAACAATAACAATACCATTTTAGACAATTTTAGAGTGAACAACGTACCTTTGTAATTTTAAAGATGAAATTAAAGTTGATGGAGATGTGATGGTGCACTTTGTAAAATAAATAATGGTTTAAGCGTGTTTAAACCCAATTCGAAGGATTCTAAGTCCAAATTGAAGAAAGTTTAAAGATGAATTTCGGCAGTAGATATACGTGTAAAGATGGCTGCGTCTCGTCTGATGTCTGATCTGTTCTAAGTTCTAGAGGCTTCTCAGCTCTAACAGGTCTCCATGGTTGGTTTTAACTCAAATTTATATGTTTGTTTTCAAAAGAAAGGAAGCACATGGTTTTGGTTCTCGTGGGAGAATTTACACTTATTCAAGGTTGAATTAAGTCATTTTCTTGGAGGATATCAAGTCACACTAGTTCAAGGTGAAGAGTTATTCATTTCTTGGAAATGACGTTATTGGTATCCACATTACATATTGTCTGGAAGTCACGTGGGATTTTATATAATATTTCATAGTTCTTGTGAGTCAAGGTTAAATCGAAGTATCACACGGTAGTTCGTAATTTAGGAATGTATTTGAGAACGGAAATGATATCACTGTCACATCTTCTACGTTGCTATGTCATAGTTAATAATTACCTTTGGAGCTTGATACAATATAGCTAGAGATCATGATTCATAAACGTCGAGACAAGATTAAAAGTTAATACAATATAAATCTAAAACTGTACAAAATCAAATACACTGTTGACCAAAATTATAAGAAATAATGAAATTAAAATATGAAAAATGTAGGCATACGACATTGGTGTAAATCGATTGAATAGGGCCTGAGAAAGTTCTGACAACGGGCGAAAAGCGACAACGTCGAAACATCGCAGAATTTCATCAATAATCGTTTCCGTTCGGTAGCCACGTTCTCCTTTGCTGTCGAACGGGTTACATGTAACGAGTGACACCTTTGTCTAAACTTCAGGATCTACCTCCGCCTGTAGGTCTAGTCGAAATACATTTTTTACTGTTAATGACGTATTTTATTACAAAATTACAAGCCAAGATAGCCATTTTTAGGTTTAAATCTGATCGAAACTATAACTAGAATACATGTTATTGATACAGAAAGTAAACAGCCGCATTTTTGAAATTATATGTCAGATCATGCTGCTTAACGTAAATCTTAATCGTATATATGACTAATATTTGAGCTGAATTTAATTCAATTTGGATTAAAATTATAGCAGTTATTACATAATATTAAACCGTAAAGCAAACAGACGCAATTTTAAAACTATATGTCGGATCATGCTGGGTAATATTAGTATCAATTGTATTTACTTACATAACTAATATTCGAGCCAACTTTGATTCAATTCGGATGAAAAAATGTTTTCAGAGGTATTTCACTTTACCTTGTCAGTATTAAATTGAGCGATTGTTGAAGTGTTCACGTAAATAATTGTTCACTACGAGCACACGCGCGTTCACTTTCCCGAGCCAGGGGGGAACTAATAACGTGACCATAAACTACATCCGGAGTTATTAGGCTGTGGATTTCGCCTAAAATGTCTATTTTTTCCTTGAGCGGAAGTAATATTTGGGTCATTTGCAGTGCGAGACGTCTATTTCATACTTCAGTACCTAATAACGAATATTTTTGGCTTAAATGCAATTTTGAAATCCATAATGTTATTAACAGTAAAAATAATTGTTTTTAGAATTTTCGTCACCTTTATTCCTGATTAATACCTCTTTATTTTTCAGTGGCAGTAAAAAAGTTTAAGCACCTGTGTGACAGATAGAAAAGATTTTTTATTGCGAATCTTTTTGCAACCCAATTAAAGGATTTCATCACCGCTTGGGCATAAAAACCTGCCGCTGCCTTTTTAGCCTACAACAGACAGAAAGATGGATATGAGAAAGCGAGTAAAAATTAGGGCACAAGATCTTTCACTGTTGGGGTAAATTTTCCCTTTAGCCTTTACATAATTTAAATACAATGCGATTGTCACTGGAAGCATTGTACGTACGAATTTTCGCTACCGAGATTTCCCTGTTGAAATTCATGTTGGCAACGTTCTGTGGTCGAGAATTTTGCTAGCGAGATTTTGTCGTCGACATTTGTGATGGCAAGATATTGTCGTCGAAGCTTTTTCTGGCGGGCTTTTTGCTGTTGAGGTTTTACTGTCGTTTTTTCTTTCGTCAAGATATTTGCTACCGAGATTTTGTCCTCAAGGTTTTTTCTGTCGAGATTTTGACGTCGAGGTTTCTGTTGGTGAGGTTTTGTCGTCGAGGTTTTTGGTAGCTAGATTTTGTCGACGAAATGTTTGCTGTTGGCAGCAAGGGTACTCGATAGTCGAAGAAAGGTCACCATAATTTTTCCAGTACTCTGTGGCAACCTGCTTTTCTGGTGTGGTGTGGAGCCTTGATGTTTCTAGTGCTGGTTTTGTCTTTTTCTTTCTGGTTGGAAATGATAGCACTACGATTCAATACCTGCCACAAGCCTCAAGAGAATAGTGCCATACTCACCGGAACGCAAAAGGTGCTGAAATGACAACCCCATCCGGAGGTTCTACTTTTCCTCTGTGAGGTTGTGTGGCACCCATTGTGCACTCAGTTTACTATATTGGAGTTTTCCTTGATGAGAGTCTGCACTGAACCATAATTTACACAAATATTATTACTAATGTCCGTAATATTTACGCGCCGCTTTTCGCGGCTAATCTGGTCAGCTCGATGGATCAGGTCATCTGTGATTATGACGTGCGCTTGACCAGGTCGCTCATCATCATGTAGTGATTCCCGTCCATCGCGAAAATGTTTGCGCCAATTCTGCACACGGGTTAGTGACAGATCATGTTCTTCATACACTGCAGCCATTCGTCCATGCACTTTGCGAACACCAACATTCTCGGCCATTAGAATGACACCACGTTGCTTCTCCTCACTGGCAAATATCTTATTTCATTGTGGGTAATTGAAACAAAAAAGGATACTACCAGCACTTCTTCATAATGATACTCAACTTCATACAAGATGCAATTGGATGCCCACAGCTCCGTGTGTCCGTTTTCATTCGATCCACCCTTATAACATGCATGTTCCACCATGTGTTGAAAATTTCCTGATCAACCTCTCAGCTACTTTCAACTGGCCGTCTATATCTGCAATATGGGGCATGTTGACAAGTATGATCAGATGGCATTCTCCTATGATATGAAAAGGAAGACTATCAGATTGACCCCAAGTTACTTTTCTATGTGCTCGACATCGGCTTCGTGTTCATTCTGTTATGAAAGAGAGTCACCAGGCCCATGAAAACTTAAGAAACTTACGTGCGAGCTGATTGAATTTGGAAGGGTAACTGAGCCAGGTCTGTCGCAAGGCCCCGTCAACAATAGTATCAAAGTAGCTGTCAACATGTGCTTCGCAGATGCAGCTGAACACTTTGCGGAATATCTTCTGAACTGAGGCAGGTGTTCCGCAATGAGAGAAAATGGTCTAGACATGATTTCGGAGCGGTGCATGTGAAACAGCTGTCTACTCTAGAAAAGAATGCTGGCGGGAAATACACCTGAGGCAAAATTAGGCGTAGTTTCATTTTCTACTTTTTTCTTTTGATTCATTTATTGGGTTATAATGGAATGTAGGAAATTTATTTTGTGTGTATTTTTGATGTCTTCGTTTTCGGTGTTGTCGAGGGAGGAGAATCCTATGGTTGCAACGCTGATATTCAATAGGAATATAGAAACCCTAGATCATGCCCAATACTCGGACAGGTGGGTCCAGTGTCTAGAGATAACTACTAAAAAGAGAAAGCTGTTAGTGGTCAATATCTACTGTCAGTTCTCTCTTCCGACCGAGATGTTTGTAATGAGACTGGAGAATATTCTGAATGCTTTTAATAATAGAGATATACTGATTTTGGGGGATCTGAATGCAAAGTCACCGCTGTGGCACTGCCCCGGATCTGACGGTAATGGAGAAATGTTCGAAGAGATGATCCAACAGTTTAACCTAAACATCCACAATAGAGAAGGACAACCGCCGACATTTAGGGGCAGGGCTGGGGCGGAGTCAAATATCGATGTAACCTTGTCCGGGGGAAACGTGTATAATGACTTAACGGATTGGAGAGTCGTGGAAGATGTAACAACGAGTGCCCATAACGCCATCGGATTTAACATAAATCTAAAACAACAAGATCGTGAAGAGGATGAAGAAGACAAAACGGCATTTAAATATAATGTAAACAAAATAAACTGGAAAAAATTTAATAACAAACTACACTTACCACAGATTGACATAAACTGTAATATTCATAACTTGACGGAGAAACTAGAGCTGGTCACAAAGAAAGCCATCGAAGAAGCCATCCCAAATAAAAAAGGTGGAACTAAAAAGAAGAAAACGTATTGGACAGCGGCATTAGATAAACTAAAAAGAAAAACAAAAGCGGCTAGAAGAAGTTACAGAGCGGCTGGAGACCACGAGTTGAGGCAAAGCAGACTAAACAAGTATAGGGAAATCAAACAACAATTCGAGAAAGAGCTACGCAAACACAAAAAAAGAACCTGGAACAAATTTGTAGAGGATAATCTTAGTCTAGACCCATGGGGAACACCCTACAAGATTGTGATGAGTAAAATAAAGACGAGGGGCACCCTAAACACCTTGAAAAACGATAATGGGCAGTTTACCACCAGCTGGAAGGATACTACAGAGTTACTCTTAGCAAAATTGTTCCCCGATGATTTAGAAAATGAGGATAATGAGCAGAATACACTCACGAGGGAAGCATCCATGACCTATAACCCCGAGCGAGAGGAAGAAAATAATGAAGAGCTCAACGTTACAAACTGGGACGTTGAACAAGCTATAAAAAGTCTTAAAAATGGAAAGGCCCCAGGCCCAGATGATATAAAGAGCGAAATCTATAAAGAAAACAAAGTTATCTGGACTCCATACCTCGTAAGACTTTTTCGCGAATGCTTAGAACAAGGAATCTTCCCAAACACGTGGAAGAAGGCAAAGCTGGTTATACTCCTGAAAGGCGAGGATAAGGATAGAACAAACCCTAAGTCATATAGACCTATCTGCCTGTTAAACGTCGTAAGTAAAATATTCGAAAAAGTAATCGCAGCGAAGATAAATAATAAAAGGCCAAATATTAATGAATGCAATTTACAATTTGGTTTTAGGAAAAATAAATCTACTGAAGACGCCATCAACGAGCTCTGTAACAAAATTCAGCAACTTAATAATGACGAGTGTAAATATACTATAGGAATATTCTTTGACATAGCGGGGGCGTTCGACAACCTATGGTGGCCAGCTCTAATGAGAGAGATAAAAAAAACTAAAAATTCACACAAAAATTTGGAAAGTGATTAAAGACTATTTTTGTAATAGAAGAATAGAAGTGAGTACGGCCGATGGAGTTGTGGGCAAAAGACCGACAAGAGGATGTCCTCAGGGGTCGGTTCTGGGGCCGATCTTCTGGGACCTAGCCTTCCAGCCATGTCTCGAGATGCTTAATGAACTACAAGAGGTAGAACGGGTGGTAGGGTTTGCGGACGACCTGGCGGTGGTAATAAAAGGAAACAGCAGATTGGAGATAGAAAGGAAATCTAACGCCGTCACAAGAGAAATGGCGTCATGGTGCAGTAATAATAAATTAACAGTCTCAGCAGAGAAAACAAAATTTGTAC
>JAGDQP010060184.1:0-12248 GCA_022664845.1 Lepisma saccharinum
ATTTGGTGCTTAAGTTTTGCGTGTTTAGGTGACATAATGACAAATTATTTTTGGCAACGGGGGTGAAATTTTCGCTAACAATACTCTTACAATTTAAATGAGGGTGGGTATAATTAAGAAGAGGATCTTGAATATCTGGTATCATAACAACGATTTACACTAGTATATACGCGTATTTACACAACTTTTAAAAAAATGAATAAAAGTGAGACACAAGGGAGCATACCCAAGTTAACAGATTTTCTGTACGTCAGCCGGGCAGCCGATGATGATAGCCCTGTCATCCGACGTCTTTCTGGCGTAAATTGTCCCGTTTGCATCTGTCCATACGTATGCCCATCTAGTTTCCTTCTTTGTAGCTACCGTCAAGCCAAGCAGACACTTACGTGCAGCCGTTAGGTGTTCGCTGACATAGATGGGTGGAGTGGGTGAAACCAATACTGCGCGTAGTCAGCTTTTGGTTACTTCTGTTATTCTCCTTCACTGCTCTGATGAATGCATCACGCTTTCTTCTATTTATGAACCGCACTATAATGTTCATTTCCTTTGGCTTAGAAAGAACTGAAACCCAATGCACAGCGTGCGTTTCCTCTGAAATGTTAAGTTCGACTCCAACAGCTGAAGCTATTGAGGAAACAATAGCTTCAGCGTTAGCGCCTTTTTCAAAGGGAACATTCTTGATTTCGATGTTTTCACGGAGATTATATTGTTCCCCTTTATCTAACTCAAGTTCTAAACTTGCAGCTTGAGACTTCAGTTGCTTATTCTCCTCCGCAACCTTTACAATTAATTTTTCTATTGCTTTAAGTTTATCAGATATTTTATCGTACTTACGGCTCATGAAGACGGACACTTCTCTGTAGAGATCGCAGGGCTGATAATAGTTCCGCTATAGGTGATTTCTCGTTCAATTCGTCCAGCGCGTCACTTTCAATCACATGCACTTCACTTTCTCTTTCGTCACACACTACGTCACCATCACTGTCACACACTACGTCACCATCACTCTCATCTTCGTTGTCACTGAGAGCGGGCTGCTTCTCATGGTTGCCTTCCTTCCGGTCGTTGACCTTAGCAGACACACTCTGCAATCTTGCTTTGCCAGTATTATGTACGCTTTTTTGATTCGCATATATCATATGTCCACTTGTTATTTTGTTGCCACAGTCATATTTTTGAAACTTGCCGAAGATACTCCCCACACACTGTATATGAAAAGACTCCCCATAATTAGAATTGCACCGCAAAATAGACTCTCTTTTACGGAGCAGTATTTGACACGAACTACACTGTGCAGCCATCTTAACTCATTGAGGTGATTGAGCTCATTGATCAAGGCCAATAATCGCAATAAAGATTTGACGTACCTGTTCCTTGGGAATCGTTATAAAAGAAAGATCAGTGGGGTGCAAAAAACATCACAAACACAGGAGTTGGTTAGTTAGACGAGTGTAATGTTATCTTCTGCTTTGGGGCATCGCAAAGCTAATGAAAAACAGACGAACTCAGCTGCATTTCAAGATTGATGAAGCACTAGTGCTATGATAGTTATAAATGAGGACAATTATGAAATGGTCTGCAGATGGCGAAATCGGCCATGGGGTCATGGCCAGCCAAAGAATGATATGTAATGTAACGTCTCGCCGTATAAAGTATACTATGAGATAACGATGTATCTGTTAAGACTTGAAATAGTTAAAGAAAAAACCTATAACTATAGTTATTGGACCGTAGAATTTGGAGGTATATTTGCCAGATAGACCAGTTTTGTTGAGTTGCTAACATTGAGGTATTAAAGGGCCCGGTATAATAGTAGTTATACATGGCTTGGTAGAGTTTAGAACGATCAACAGTTAGCTGGGGGCATTGCCAAAGAAGGTGATCTATGGTACTTTCATCTGTACCACATGAGCAAGCTGGACTGTCTTGAAGTTTATAATAGAATTTCAGTTTAAGTGTTAAACTAACATTTAAACGGATTCTGAGATACCAAACCGTTTCTGTTCTAGTCATAGGCCAGCTTAGCCATTGAGTAGATGCAGGGAAAGTGGGTTGGAGACGAGTATAGTAATTATGTGTGTAGTGAACATACTGTTCCCAGATTTTAACAGCATTTTCAAGATGGAGTGATTTAATAAGGGGAACATTACTGGATCAAGAAAGTTTAATGTGGATTGGATGTGGTAAGCAAGCATCTTGTTTAGCAAGAACATCGGCCATCGAATGGCCCGGAATGACATTGTGAGACGGACACCAGATTAACGTATACGAAAAATGGAAGACTTAGCTTTATATAATAACTGTTTGATATTAAGTAAAGTTCACGACGGGGACGAGTGCCAAGGATTATTTTCCAGAGCCTTGAGCACACTAGCACTATCAGTGATAAAGCAGACTGTCTGGATTTTACGGTTATATGCATAAAGGACAACTTGGCGAAGTGCAAACAGCTCACCATCATAGATAGTAGCCGTATCAGGTAAGCGGAAAATTTGCTCGGCATGTAAGGATGGAATGTAATACGCTGCCCCAGTAGTACTATTAGAAAATTTAGAGGCGTCCGTATATATTTGGAGTACATCTGGAAATTGTGTCATATGGTTCAGAAAAATATGTTTACTGATAGTAGGGATAGCCTCGCGTATGCGTCGTGGCGGATAAGGGGGCCAATGTATAAGAGGTTTAAAGATAAAATGATCATACGGTAATAGATATATTGGGAGAGTCGGAAATGTTTGAATGTCCCGTTTTGTAGCTTTAATACGATTATAGAAGTGAAATATCCAAGGTAATTTGGGAAGAAGGTAGCCATTGTTACGGCGATGTATACTTTCAGTTTGGAAGATGAGCTTAGGAATAAGCTGGTGGGAAGTCCATTTAAACAATTACAAGATATACGTATGGCCAGAATATTCCAGAAGTTGGTTAATTGGTAGAAATTGTCTTTCATTAAAGACTGCAAATTAGCAGGATTGGATGGTAATTTAAACATATGACAGATAGACTGATATTGATAGGACTCCAACTGCTTGAGGAAGTGTGTAGTAGTAGGATAAGTAATGGCTCCATATTGGAGTTTAGCTAAATAGATCGTTTTATACAGTATGAACAAACTAGGTGTATGAAGGCTCCAAGTCCGGCCGACTATATATTTGAGAAACTGTTGAAATTTAACATGAAACGTACGGAGCATGCGCAATTCAGCTGTCCAATTTAACCTGGCATCAAAAGTAAGTCCGAGATATAGATATTTATTGGGGTATTTGCTCCCCTAAGTATTGTAATGTAAGTTGAGGAAGGTGTATCTTCCGACCAAAGCGATACTGTAGGTTTTAGACGTATTGAGTTCAAGGCCAGATTGAGCCCTCCAATCTTCTAAGGAAGTAAGGGCAGCTGTGAGGTGCTGAGTTACTACTACAGGATCATCTGTTACATAATATAACAAAATATCATCAGCAAATGTAAGAACACGAATATGTGTTTGAAGTTGATGGTGTAAGGAGCGTAATGCCAGGGGAAATAATAGCGACGAAAGCAAATTCCCTTTAGGTACAGCCACTGATGTACTACGGAATTCCGATATCTCATGATTAATTGTGACTGCGAGTTGACGTTCAATAAGTAAATTATGGAGGACTGGGAGGAGTTTAGTAGAAATGCGGATGTTATATAACTCTTGAAATATGTGAAATAGAGAGAGAGAAACATAAGCCTTGCAAAAATCTATTGAAACTGCAAAAAGATATTTCTTTTGCAGTATCGCATTTCAAATATCAGTCGTGAAAATAGTGAGACAATCGAGTGTAGAATGGGCTCGCCGAAAAACTGTTTGAGTAGCAGGTAAGATATTGTTGTGCTCAACCCACCATTGTAAGCGTATTAAAATAAGCCGCTCAAATATTTTCATAATACAAAATGCTAGAACAATGGGTCTATAGTGAACACTAGTACCTGGAGCAGTTTGCAGTTTCAGGATGGGACCAACTAGATTTTTTTTTCAATTTTTGGGGATATATCCACTAGAGAAAATGGTATTATAGAAGTAAAGCAGAAAGTCTCGACCCGTTTCTGACAAATTAATAAGATGATGATACTGAATGCCGTCAATACCGGCACTAGCAGAACGACGTATTTTAATGCGTTATTGAACTCCGTAACGGTAAATGCTCGGTCCAGGTCAGGATCATGTCGGTAGGTAGATGTTAAAAGGGGAGCATATGTTTCTCGAACTCGCGGAGGGGTAAGAGACGTATGGAACTCCAGAACCCATTCTGTAGTGAGCGATGTGTCAATATACATTTCTTGTTGTTGGGTATGAGTAACTTTACGTGCGTAGTGCCACAGCGCTCGAAGAATGGTTGTCGGAGAAGAAAGTTGCAAGAAGTTATAACAACATGTCCGTCGTTTAGACCGGAACCATCTGATGAGCAGCGCTAACAATACTTGTTAAAATTTGTCAATTCTGCTCAATGTCTGTGCGCCATGGCCCCTGAAGAGCTTGATTAATGTAAGTTTGATAGTTGGAAATATTATACTGTTTAGGTAAAAAGGGGCGAGCGTTAGGGATAAACTCGTGTCGAAAAGTGGGTGAACACTTATAGAGTTTGAACAAGATAGGGAAATGATCACTACCATAAGTAGAAGGAAGCACATGTCACTGAGTAGCGCCAAGAAGGAAAGAAGAAATTAGGGTTAAATCTGGAACACTAAAGGTTCACGGGTACGTGGACTATCGGGTTGCTGTACCGTCATTAAGTAGAATAAATGAAGATGGAATCTAAGGCAGATACAAGATGATTAACGCGAGGGTTGGTATTAGGAATATCCCCAATGTGATTGAGCCGTATCCAGTTACAATTAAAGGCGTAGTGGATTGAAAAAGATCAGGCCAAAAGGAGGAAGGTAAATTTGCAGTTTGAGGTGTATAAGCAGTTCTAATCGTAATACCTAAAGAATGATAAGTTACGCTGTGAAGTAAAGGGGGTAAGATTTCATAGGAAAAAGGTATATTGCGTTAGACACCAATCGCAATTCTACCATAACCATCCTCGCGATGGCGATGATACGCGTTGAAAGAACAGCAATACTGAGGTGTATTCCAGGTTTCTTGTAATAATAGAATATGAGGTTGGAAAATGTGCATTAAATACGTGAGTTTAGCCGCCATACTTTGAATATTCCACTGTAGGATAATTAATGGTCCAATTACAATTGTGAAAATTTGTGAGTAAGGTCCTTAAGAACAGTGACAATATGAGAGGACTTCATGTAGCATTTGTTCATGAGGCATTGGGTGGTCGGAACGAGTTTCCATAGAATGGGTATGTTTGTAATAAGCAGGTCTTTATGTTTTTGTATTAAGATACGAATATTGGAGTTAGGCGAAAGAGGGCCTAGCGTGGAAGTGGTTGGGAGTGGAGTAGACTCCATGTCACCAACTCCGCCAGAAGGGAACTAAGCAGTATATTTGAATTGACGAAAAGCTGGAGAATGAAAAGAGAATTTTCGTCGCTGAAAGACCGGTGAGGTCGATTGTGAACCTCTAGGCATATCGGGAGCGCCAGGATCATCCTGCTGTAATACCCGATAGGTTCGTTTGGGAGTTCCAGGTGGTTGAATTACAGAACGACCCTGTTGCAAATTATCAGTAAGATGAGATGTAAGTTTAGGTATTTTAAAGGCTGGATGGTCAGCGGACTGACGCTGAGGAGAGGTGTGAACAATGCCACTGTAAGTGATGCCCGATGAAGGAGAGAGATCGGCCTGTATGGGATTCTGGCCACGTGAGTTAGAGAAGGTTTGAAGTTCAGCGTGGCTGAGCGAAGCCACACGTTTTTTAGCTTCATTATAAGTGGCATTATTTAGAGCAGCATATTTATGGATATTAATTTGCTGAATATGAGCAGGACAGTTTGAGGTACACATGTAATGGGGTCAAGAGCAAGCTAAGCAAGTTTGTGGAAGAGAGCAGGTGGCTGTTTCATGTTTTTGTCCGCACCTTTTACAGCGCAATTTGCCCTTGCATAACGTTGGTCGAGTCCATAGTTCCAACAATGAGAACAGAGCTATGACTGAGGAATATAGCATGCCACAGGCAAGTTAATAAAATATAGTTGTACATCGGGTGGTAAGCGGTGTCCTTCAAAGGTAAGGACAACGGTGGAGGTAGGGACTTGTTCATTGTGAGTAGGAGTTCGAATTGTGCGTAAGATACGTCGTACATGTAAAACAGGAACAGCCCTATGAATATTCTGGAAAATAAAGTCTTCCGAAATAGAAGTTTCAACGTTATGAATTACTCCTTGGCGAGTGACTGCGTAAATAAGCAGGTATATAAGTATTCCATTTTCGAGTAAGTAAGAGCAGATGAGTTAAAAACTCATTTTCATCACATCCAAGGGCAAAAGTCACTTTTGAGAAGGTTCCGACCAAAGTGATGGTTGGTTGGATGGTTTTAAGTCCCATAATTTTATTGTCGAAAAATGCTTTTCCGTAGAACATGGGATGGATTCGCATTTCAGTATTAGTAGGTGTAACATGAACTACATAAGGGCCCAAACTGGTATCTTCATAATGATACGTGGGTCGTTCATTATGGACTCCTTGCACTGTAGGTTGTGCACTGGTGTCTCTTATTTGTTGGTCATTATTCAAGGTAGAAGAAGCAACTTCCATCTCATTGTGGTTAAGAGAATCTTTTTCTGCTAAAATATCACTAAGAGGATTGTCATTAAGCAGTTGGCGGTCGATCCTCTCAATTATAGATCCAATTCCCATTTGTATTTTACATAAATGATGTCTTCTCAACAAGAGTATTTCATAATTAAATAACGCAAACAGCATCTTATAAATCTTGATAATAAGACATATTCCTATTTACTACTTTCCTTGATTGAAACAAGGCGATGCCTTGTCACCACTACTGTTTAACTTTGCGTTAGAATTCGCGATTTTAAAAATTAAAAGGGACAAAAAGGGACTATCATTGTATGGTTTGAATCAACTGTTTGTATACGCGGATGATGTAGATTTAATAGGGTACGATGTAAATGCACTACATTGCAACACCGATGTTTCAGTAGAAGCGTGCGATGAGATAGGTCTACAGGTAAACATAGATAAAACAAAACTTGTTTACCATGATAACAAGCCGAAATACAGGGAATGAAGGAAATAAAAACATAAGAATTAGGAATAAGGTCATAGAGAAAGTAAACAAATTTAAATACTTGGGAGTATATGTAACAAGCAAAAACGAGGTAATGGAAGAAATAAAAAGTCGATCAGTATCGGGCAACGCATGTTTCTATTCAGTCCAAAAACTTCTAACATAGCGATTAATATCAAGGAAATTGAAATTAAAATTATATAGAATGGTTATTCTGCCGGTAATACTTTACGGTTGCGAAAGTTGGAGTTCGACCCTATAGCAGATGAACATAAATTACGTGTATTTGAAAATATGGTTTTGAGAAAGATATACGGGCCGAAACGGGACGAGATAATTGGAGAGTGGAGGAGAGTGCATAATGAAGAACTCCACTGACTGTACGATTCACCAGATGTTGTAATAATAATGAATTCGCTACAACTAAGGTGGGCCATGTAGCTCGGATGGGGGAAAAACGAAATTATATTCTATCCTGGTTGAAAGGCCATTGGGAAGACCGACACGTCGTTGGGAGGACAATATTAGAAGAGATCTTCAAGAAGTAGGTGTTCGTGATGAAAACTGGCATGATATTGGCGAGGATAGAATCCAATGGCAAACGTTTGTTACTGCGGCGATGAATGTGCAAGTTCCATGAGCCATAGAGTTAGTTAGTTAGTTAGTTGCTAGTTTACTTAGAAACTAGACTAAAAACAGTACACTGTTACACACTGTGACAACTCCTCAAACAAATTAATATTTTTATTCTCATATAAATGAACACACATCAGTGTTTACGCCAGGGGCGTAGTCAGGTGAAGACTCCAGGTAGTCCGGACCCCTCCGAAATCTCGATGGTCAGCCTCAAAAGAAACAATATTATTGTGTGAAATATTAGTTGTGCATTTAGGGGGTTGTTCCGGAGCTCCACATATCTTTCAAAATTCCTATTTTGAAGTAAATTTAGTGTAATTTTATAATTAAGTAATAATACGAGTAATAATAATATATATAATGGTGTAATTAAGTAGAATACAGACACTTACATGTCAGGAAACAAAGACAGACATACACAAACGTGACATTATTGGTGCACACTGCACACGTATACACAGCTATTTATATTTAATGCAGAGCTTGAAACAGGAAGATACACCCGGCATGCAAAATCATAATGAAGAAATTAAATATTAATGAAAAGTCGTTTACAGAAGGAATTAAAGAGAACTCTAACTCTTAAACGGTTTGCGCCATGATTGAACAAAACCCACAGATGACCATAAATAATTGAGTACGCCTTAAACCAAAGGTTTAAAAAAATGGGAGATTCCAAATCTAAAGTATTTATAAAATCTTTCCAGATCCTGATATTATCTGAAAAAGGACTTACCTTTCATGATATGTCTCTCATCTTTAAATCAGCCATACCGAATTCTAGCCAGTTTGTAAAAAAGACAATAGAAAGGATTTAATGTGCCATATCAAGCTCCAGCGGAAATATTTCGCAAATACAGCGGAGTATGTCTTCTCATTAATTACATTGGTTGTTCAGTTAATCATTAAAAATTTTTAATCTTGCTAATATTCAAAAGACATTAAAACTATTCTCCCTTCCTAAAATTTCAGACACAAGTTGCGTTATCACTGGATGGGGAAATATTAATGTAGGACCAGAAGACAAAGATCCACGTTTTCCTAAATATCTGCACTTTTTAGAACTTCCTATGTTAGACACGGAAGAGTGTGATTGTCTAGAAAGACGCTATAATATTACTGATGAGCATGCATGCGTATACAAATATGAACACACAGCTGGCATATGCAAGGTAAGATATATACATGTTTTATTTTGTATACGATTTTATCTAATAGAAGTTGAAGAATACAGGGAAAGATGGCGGTTTGTGCATGAAAGTTGAGTTCTCGTAAAACGCATTTTAAAGTCTAACTCTGCCATTTACTCTCATGTATTTCATGTTTTTAAAACCTCCATAACTTGGTGATTTTTACGCTTTTGGATTGAAACATTCTGAGATCTTAGCTGTCATTATCTAATGAGTGCAAATTAAATATGTTTTAAAATGGATATAACCTCTTCTTTCCCTACACTCTTCAGTTTCTTTATTGCCAAAATCTTAAAAATTACAGCACCTTTCAGGCTGTAGTGTACATACAATAACTATTACATAGAGTGTGCAAGTAGATGAACTTAGTGTGAAATGTTGAATATTAAAATAGATTCGCAACACTGATAATTGAGGTGCTTTGGGAGAGAGAGACCCACAGTATTTTTCTATTGGGAATGTTTATGTCAAGTTTGTTACGAATACTTAAAACGGTATGGAAGTATTTTGAAATAATATATGTTTTAAATTTGTTGGCAACACTGTCAACTACGGCGTCTGAAGTAACTCCATCACCTATCCCAGTACCTGAATACCAAGTGTGGTGCGGAAATGTTCAATAGTATGAAAGAAATATAAATATTAAGTTTTGACATCGGTTGGCAACACTGATAAATGTGGCCCCTGTTGCAGCTGGATTATCTCTCTGATCTGTCCCAATATCCAAGTGCAAAACTTGGTGCAGAGACAGTTTAAAAAATATTCAATTCTTGAAATTGGTTGGAAACATTGACAACTATGACGCCTTATGTGCCCGAAGTGCCTTTCTGATCTTTCCCGGAAGCATAATGCCAAATTTGGTTTTGATCTATCCAATGGCCTGGAAGAAATTTGCAACAATTTTTTTTGTAAACTGTTGGCAACACTGATAACTGCGCCGGCTGGAGTACTTCTATGGCATGCCCCAGAAACTTTTGTGTAAATAAATTCGCTCATGTAGATTCGTATAAGTAAACACGTTTGTTTAATTTGGTGTTTTAAATAGATTGTCAACACTGACAACTGGAGGTTTGGTGACCGGTACACAATTGAGGCATCTAATAAGAGAGGAAGCTAAGTCAGAAACTCAACAGTCTTGATTATTTACTGACCACTGTCTGCAACTTGATAATCACTATTTAATGTCGGATAAACACCTTGGAGAGTTCTGGGCACATGAGAGAAGAAATAGTGTTAATCAAGCTGCAGACAGAAGTCAGGCGAATGAAAGTAAATAATAATCAAGGCTTTATTAACTTTGTGGCTTAGCTTCCTCTCTCACTAGATGCCTCAATTATTCTACTGAATCGACTAATGTGTATGCCAAGTTTAGTGCGGTTACGTCAAAGTTTGTGGGAGGAGTTGAAAAATTAAATTTCAAACACTGGTTGGCAAAAATGAAAACTCGGCGACTCGGAAAAAGATACCTGTGTAGCCGGTATGCCTGATGACATATTTAAGAATGAATATGAACATTTTAAAAACAACCTGAAAGACGATCCAGTAGAAATTGCTGGGTGATTGGACAAAGGTTCTGCGGAAAGAACTGCTATAAGAAATACATAGGGAGGAAATTGCGATTCTCTTTTATTCAAAGTTTGACAGATGGAGAGGAATGCGAATTAGAATGTATAGAAAAGAAAAAAATAAAGAAATTCGATACGTCCCATGCGGGAACAGTTGAGGTTGAACATCGTAATAACAAGGTTCAAATATAGAAGGTCTGCGTCAACTGCATCAGATTGCACATTTGGCCGAAATTTGCAAGTCGGTAAAAATGTCACTTTTCTTAACTTAACAAACAGAACAACATTTTGTTCTGTGACTGTTACTAGGACGCACTGAAAATGTGTTAGAACACAGACTAACACACAGTATACCTGTCTGACCATCCAAGATAGTTTATTCGTACCTAATTCAAGGTCAAAAAACTACCTATTTTGCTGGAAAAGGTGTTTTTTTAACGTGCATATCGTAATGTTCTTGCGGTTCTCTCACAGAGTACCTTAGGTAGAGCAAGTATTACACGGGTTTTTGGTTTTAGCCCTCAACTAAAATTGTAAATGTGATAAATAATATAAGTTATTAACTGATTAATAAAAATAGCGTCCCGTAGACGACTAATTACAGAGGTTACAGTACTTCAGAATAGGTATACTTGACGTCTTCTTCTTTGGGTGTTAACTCCCTAAAGTTGACGTGTGTGCCAGAAGCTTAGCCTTCTGTGCACGGAAGGACAACATCAACGGCTTAGCCCACTGTGTGCCAGGATGTACCAGAAGCTTCGCCTTCTGTGTACAATGAGGTTGATTATTTGGTAGAATACACACTAGAAGCTTCGCCTTCTATGTGTGCGAGGTAACTCCAGAAGCTTAGCCTTCTGTGAACAGAGGTGAATTAGGAACAATGCATATCGGAAGCTTATCCTTCTGCTTCTGTATATGCAAGGAGTGGTACCAAAAGCTTAGCCTTTTGTGTACCGAGGAGGTTCCAGAAGCTTAGCCTTTTGTGAACAGGAGAGAGGAGAGATGATCACAAAGGTGTGAGGGTGATACTCAGTAGCTCGTGTTGCTGTGTTTTATAGGTGAATCTAGGGGCGGTCCTCCAAGCTTCTCCTCCATCGATTCCAGCTCCCTCTATTTCTTGATATCAGCTCCATCTGGTGTTTTGGTGTGGAGTTGTCACTCACTTGTTTTGATTACATAATTACACACATGTTTGTTCTATCAATACTGTTAGTGTATTTACATAATATACGCGTGTCTGTGAACACACGGGATATTACAATATTGCAATTGTTTAAAAATATGAGAAGGTACAATGGTCATCCTCTTTATATTTCATTATTTTCCGATTTGAAGCTCTTAGTTTGTTCTCAAACTACCCGGCACTCAACACATGGGCTGCAACTCTAGCGTCACCGGTCGCGCCAAACTACGCTACATCTGCAATAACAGGTTTCTTGTCTGCTGTGAAATCGGGCCTGGTCTCAATTTTTTGGTATAGTTATCTTTTTAGGAGCCTGGTTTGATAAATCCGTCTCATGATTCTTCGACAAATATGTGTTTTGAGCTTTGCAATCATCCTTTACGCACTTTCCAAGTGAATGGCTGTAGCATGGCGTGATAGAAAATGACTATAATTGTTCCAGGCGTTATTCGTTATAGGGTGTAGTCCAATGCAGGTCACCTAGAGAAAGCTTTCGGGTGATTGGG
>JAGDQP010060185.1:0-12248 GCA_022664845.1 Lepisma saccharinum
AGAAACAAGTTTTATATCAGTATACTTTCTCACATTTTCCATGGTTTTCCCAAACACGCTGTTGATAAGAAGTTTGTAAAAATCTTTCTCAAAATCGGTTGTTGCCTCTGTGCGTAGCTTGGTGTTTAGATCTATGTAAGGCTTAAGTCACTTCGGTTGAGAAAACCATAGAATTCTGTGTACTTTTACAACCGTGAGCAAGATAAAATTTTAGCAATCGAAAATGTACAAGATAGTTTCTTTTCGGATTTAGCGTTAGTATTAATTTTTGTTGCTTCCCGTGATGTTGCACGAATTAAATATCCCATACACTCATGTTCACTTTTCTCCTTGTTCCAAATTGCACATGCGGAGCAAAGTAAAATGTTTTTAGTGTTCCAATTACGAATTGATTTCAGTATACAAGGTTGATCAACCCATTTTGAGGTAACTTCCAGAGCGAAGAAGATGGTACGTTATCAATGGTATTTTCACTGCCGTTCTGTTCCATGGTTACAGCACGACTAAAGGTTTAATTTTAAGTAGGTCACTAAGCACCTATGTAAAGAACAAGATTCAAGTTGTCTCCCGCATAAAACATGAGAAAAAGATATAATAGTGAAATAATATTCTTGGTCTATTCCATACTTAAAAGAAACTATGTGAAGGTTAAAATCAAGTTAGCTTAACGTGAATACTAAGTATTGTGCAGAATCACATAAACACAATTATTTATATATTTCATGTACACTTTTATAAGTTCACTTGTTCAAAGTTCCTACAAGTAAATTAACTCACTATCTGGTTCTGATGATAACGTTTTTCTCAATTAATTTTGTCTATTTCTTCCACCCTGAGTAAAAGTAAATTGCGAAGAAACTATTAAAAAATTTCAACACTATTAAAATGTACATGTTTCGTAACATAGACATGATAAATATAAAAAAATCACAGCATCTATTATCAGTCTATATGTGCGTCTCCTGAAAGACCTTTCTTCATCCACAGATCGTGTAACACAACGATGTATCTGGCGATTACGCACATTACAGAAACATGGAGCACATAATAAAGGATAACTGTTTCTATGTTTCCAATTTTTGACAGCTTCTAAAATTGTTCATCAATCGTATAATTCACACATCCGCATGAATTTGCAATTTTACTAAAACATATAGTGTTTGTGAAACTTCAGTTTTCTACACAACTTTCAGTTTCCTCAGCACTAGAAACATGATATCCTTCATCACTGTCTGAATTAAATTCTAACTCTAAACTTGAGGTAGATGCACTTCAGTAAATAACGAGAGAATTCTCACCGAACGGTCTATCGCCTTCATCCGCACTTCTATCTTCGTAAAAATGCATAACAGTTTTACTAGTGTATAATAGCGTAGCGACAGGGCAACTGTACACAAAAATTTTAAAAGTAAATTAAGTTTAACGCCATGACCTTCTTTCTAACTAACAAGATTCAACTGGTTCTGTAAATACCTGCATAGTTAAATTCCAGCGATCATCATGGAGATGGAAAGTTGCAAAAAAACAGGTTCGCAAGCATAACAATCGTACAAACAACTTGTTCTATATTGCTCCGCGCCGACCCATTGTCCATTTCAAAGAAAGAAAATTCCTGTAAACACTTGCTTTTAAAAGAACACATGCGCAAAAACAATTCCAGGAAAAGTTATTTTGTAAAATATCTTGTCCAAACACGAACCGTGAGCATGAAACAATACGTTTTCTCTGGCTTTGCGTCGACCCTTTCTTAAAGTAATAAAAATGTCATTCAACTGGCCCCGCTGTCAATCAAGCGGCAGACAAAAAACAAGATGTAACACGCTGTTGAGCTTAACAATACAGTAAACAAATATAAACGAACACATGCCTTTAAAACAGCACCTGCACAATCGAATTAGAAGAAAAGTCGGGGCATGTTTCAGAACGCTCCCGACACTAAGGTATCAAGCAAGCAAAACTTCCTCTAATCCTAAAAGCTACAAAAACAAAAACTCTGCGCATGCGCAAATCGTGACCCCAATCACAGAAAGATATATCAGTAAAAGTTAGTTGTACAATTAATTTTCTGTGTGTATAACATCAAATTTGTGCTGCGCGATGACGGCGAATGTATAAACCATTCTCCGTCAAAATAAAATGATGATCCCTCCTAGAAATAAATCAAATTCCTCAATAAAATTCTATAATAAATATAAGCTACCAGGAAGCTTCCGACGGTTTCGCGAACAATGCGGGCGACGGCGGTTTCATAACGGGTTTCGCGGCGACGGCGACGTACAGCGAGCGACAACATGGCGGTAAATATAAGAAATCTTCGATTTATTCCATAATTAATCAAATTATTACACTTTCATTAAAATATCAATCAAGCCTAACGGCATATACGAAAATTCCCAAATAACCTTCCCTACTCCTCTACATTATCTCATACCAACTACAGCCTCACAGATCCAGTAACTATGGCCAAAAGCAGTTTCAAAGTGGTACAACAAAAATGTGTACATATTCTACTAAGGACCAGTAAAAGAAAATCATAAAAGCTAAATATGTATATGGTCTTTAGTATAGAACTTAAAAATGAAAATACTGTAAAGAATCCTTGACAAGTTAATAGAAAATAACGAGATAAAACTTAACAGCTGCAGTACATACATCTCAAATACACGGGGACAGACCTGTCTCTCGATCATTGAGGATGTTATAACGTTGCCTGAGATGATTATATACAAAACAATCTAAACGTACGTGTCGAATACTTAAATTTCCATCGCATTCACTAGTGCGGAGGGTCCAAAACTCGCAATAGATATCCATGAGTCATGCGACTGTGTCCTATACGCAGATAACATAAAACTACTTCACGCATATTAGCTCGGTATGATGGTTTCCATGGCACTGTACTTTCTTTAATTTTTTTTTTTAAATGTTAACAGCAACGTCATCCCGTCGTCGCTGACATTCAGTCGATATTTAAAAAATAGTCGATAATATATCAACATGTCCTAAAATGAAATATGCTGAATGAATGTCAATGTTAGCTCCAAGGAGGCTTTATGCGCAGCTTGGTCTGCCAATTCATTACCAACATGGCTTGGTAAGAAAACCTCACCATCAGCAGAGTAGATGGCGTGTGTCTTAAATAGGATGTCTTGCACAAGCGGATGCTTACTATACATATTTTGGAGACATTGTACGACAATGAGCGAATCTATACAAAGAAGGATGCGGTTGAAACCTTGAACAAGACAAATCCAAAGCCTTTAAAAGGGCATATAGTTCAGCAGTAAAAATAGTGGCCTTGGGATTAAATCAAAATGGGCTTCCCCACTTATATAAGAAACGCGCATCCAATAGACTCATGTGATTTGGACCCATCTGTAAAAAAGCAGATAAAATTCGGGTACTGACTCTGCACTGCAGCTCACGGAAACGTTGCTGGAGCTCAATCATTGAGGTCTCACATTTATTACTGTCCCAGCTAATGCCATCGAACGGGTTTCATTTGAACACACCATATTCATTACTATATGCAGCAGAAGCTCTAACGCCGCATTAATAATGATAATAATAATGTGGGTAAATCCACACCCCTAAGTTTGGAAATTAATAAATTATATCTCGCAATAAATATTCAGGGAACAAATAAAAGTATTTATAAAATACATTCTTAGGCCAATTGAGAAGTCAAGAATGCATAACCAGTATTAAATTTAGGTTAATTTTAGTGCCTACACTTTCTCCTTGAGAACGTAAATCCTTGATAATATAAAATGAATTTTATAGGCGGTAACAGCACTATGGTTTACGCCCGTCCCGATACGGGAGAAGCCCTTATCTTTGTCACGTCTAAAGTTAGTTTTTACTTAACTAAAATAATAAATGCAAAATGTTTCCGAAATATAAAATACTGGTGCAAATGGCCAGTAGAACGCTTAATAAAGCTAAAGATTTATAGTCTTTAGCATAACAAGCGAAAAACGTGAAGGATTAAATGCGCTTCTACAAAATAAAAATAATACTACATAAAACTTAGTAACTAAGGAACATAATAATCTCAAATAGATGGAGATAAACCTGTCTCTCGAATATGCATAAAAATTCTCCGCAACATATTTGGTTCATCCCCTAACATTGACGCCATGTAATTGGGGACGTTATAACGTCGTCTGAGATGATTATATCCTGGACAATCTAAAAGGATGTGACGAATACTTAAAATTCCATTGCATTCACTGCAACGTAGAGGGTCCAAACGTCGCAACAGATATCCATGAATCATGCGACCGTGCCCTATATGTAGGCGCATTTTCACACCTACTATCTCGCCAAGATGATTTCCAAGGAGCAACAGTTACCTTAAGTTCTTTCAATTTATTGACAGCAACTTTATCCCATTCTCGCTGCCATTCAGTCATGTCAATAAGTCGATAATATATCAAAATATTCTGGAAAGGGACCTAGTGAATGTCAACATGTGCTCCTAAACAAGCTTCATGAGCACCTTGGTCTGCCAACCTTACCACCAGCAGAGCAGATAGTGTGTGTCTTAGATAGTATATCTTACACGTGTGGATGCATATAATACATGTTTTCGAGGCTTTTAACAATACTGAGCAAATCGGTTCAAATAAAGATGCGGTTGAAACCACAAATAGGACTAAAATCCAAAGCCTTTAAAATAGTATATAGCTCAGCTGTAAAAATACTGGCTTTGGGATTAAGACGAAATTGGCGGTCTTCCCCATCTATAACAGACGCGCATCCAACATACTCGTCTAATTTGGACCCATCTGTGAAAAGCTAAATAAAATTCGGTTACTGATTCTGCAGCTCACGAAAACGTTGCTGGAACTCAATCATAGATATCTCCGATTTTTTTAGAGATGACAATGAGATATCATTCCTGGAGAACGGAGACTAAAACGGACACGGCAGATAGTTGGACGCTCTGCATTCAAATTCTAGAACAACTCAGAGCTTGGATGCCAAGAGGTCGGGTAGAGTCATGAATCCATGAAAACTTTGGGCTAAGGTTACATGAAAATACACCTTTCTGCACATTGTCTTGCTTCATCTATGTATATAGCAGTAGCGGCCCGTGACATAGAAAGCAGCTGAGGCACTGAAAGAAGTAACATTTCACAAACCAGAACTTCACTGGATATTAATATTCTGTTTATTTAGTTATATAATTTATATTGATCATTGTCATTGATATGACATGATTTTCAGAGTTAGCTAGTATGAATATGTGTCATGACATGAATAGGCAAGAATGAGCTACGACAAAAGGAATGAGGAAGTAATGATTAGAATCTCTGCACTTAATATCTACAAAAGTTCACTTAGTGGGTCTAAGGGCAAACACTGTAAAACGCCAGTCGTAACGGCGATGTACTTCATAGGAGTTGAGCCTGCCGTTCTGGAACAACGTCCTGCGGGTCTGGCACTAAATTCTGGGATATGTTTTGGGCTACTTTTCTTTTCTTCTTGATTTACACTATTATGATTTTCGAAAAGTGTTACCGAGCGGCTGTAGCTCAGTTGCTAGAGCGTTGACTTTGCATTGGGGAGATCCTGAGTTTGATACCAGAGGCCGACTCTGACTTAGTTTTTTTAGGGATTTCCTCAGTCATACCAAGCAAATGACAGGATTGTATCTTCAACTCAGACCTTGCTTGACTTCTTTCGCATCATTTCCCCTATTTCCCGGCGTCAGCCATAGATACCTAAGGGTATCTGCTTCGGACACGTAAAGTCAATCAAAACTAAATATAATTTTAAAACACGTCATTTGAGCTTTTAATTTATGTATGACCTTTAGGCAACTTTGGCTTAGGCCTAAAACACTTCATATTGGGAACGTAACATCTACATAAACATATGGTATGTGAAAAATATAAATGGAAAAAAAATAATGTGATCAGAAAGTCACAGAAACGTACTTGTCTAAAAATTAAACTTAAAATGCTAAACCAAAAATGAAAATTAATCAGTTACTTACGTTATTTGAAGAGGAGATCAATTCGTCGATCCTTGCGTCTTGCATACCTTGTGATGACATCATCATACCAGGATGGTTGTTTCATTAATTGCAAAAGCAATTCCTTTTCGATTGAAATGGTCGACATCGCCGTTAGTCTGTCTTGGGTCATTGTTGTTCTTGTTTGGGTTTTAATTCTATTCAAACAAGAGAAGCTTCTCTCAACAGAAGCACTCGTTGCTGGGATAGTTGCAATGAGAGCGAACAGTTTGTAGGCCTCAGGGATTACGTCACACATTCCGTCATCAACTATGCGTTTTAACAAAGTAGACAACTCAATGTTTTGAAAGATGTCTCTGTTAAATACTATTTCAAGTTCGGTGCGTAAATAGGCAGTGTTAAAATAGGATCCATATGTTAAAATCAACGATTGCAATGCACCGGTTGGGAAGTTAGTAGCGTAAGTGGTGAATCGACTTGTATCTGCCAGCTGCAGAAACTCCAGTTTATCCAAATCTGAAAACCTAAGCTTCAGTTGATTTTTCACTGTGTCAATTATCTGGAAGAATATTTGTCTATACTTCAAAGATTTATTTTGTATCTCACTGTCAATGTGTGTTGTATTTCTCAGGCTACCACTACCTACGCTCTCCTTTTCCGCTCGTTCTATATATTCCGTAGCTTTATCGTCGTTTCTAAGCTTGTCTAGAAATTGGATACACTGTTGTACTTCCTTTATACACAATTGTATATCGGAAAGTTTCTTTTGAAGGACATTGTACAAGGAATCAGTTTTGACAAAAATATCACTAAAAATGACAAGAAGAAAAACAAATTCAAAATCTTCCAGCTTTCTCTTAAACCCTTCCGCTTGCCGAATCGCTTTTTCATTTGTTTCGAGACGCATTATTTCGTCAAACACGTCAACCAACTTCGTTCTCTCGTTAAAGATTGTTGATAATATTTTTGAATTTGAATTCCATCTTATTTCAGTGTGAGTTGGCACTCGCTTACCCACAATGCGTCCTAACACAGATGATCGTTTTGATGATTTATGAAAGAAACCCGGTATACCCTGAAGTGTCGAGAAAAATAATTTAGCAGCATAAATGTTTTTGCAACTCTGTTGTAACACTAAATTTAATCGATGCGCAAAACAGTGAGTAAAGATTGCTTGAGGAGCAAACTCGCGCATGCGAGCTTGGAGACCACTAATTTCTCCTGAAAGAACGCTAGCACCATCGTATGTTTGCACTACGAGTTTTTCCCTGAAATCATATTTACTAAGAAGACTGACAAGCAAATTGCACATCACTTCAGCAGATCTATCTTCCCCGAGTTCATGAAAGCCTAAAAAATGTTCTTGAATTTTACCTTGTCAGTCTACAAACCTAACGATAACTGAACACTGCGCTTTGTACGCTTTGTCCGTTGTTTCGTCCATCTGACATGAAAAGAACCTAGTTTTCCCTATTCTTTCCTGAATAGCGTTGACCAATACTTCACCTATACACTCTATTAATTCATTTTGCGTATTCTTTGGTAGGCTATTAAAATGACCCAGAGTTTCCCAATGGGATTTTAATTCAGAGTTACAGCTCAACATCAGTTCGAAAACTTCTTTGAAGTTACCCCGATTTAAAGAATCTCTTGACTCATGGTGACCACGAAACGGCAGTTCTTGTTTACACAAAACACACGTTAAGTCAATTAGCTTCTTAAAAATTTCTCTATTTTTAGACACATTATTGTTGAACTCTAGTTTCCTTCGCTTTTCATGTTCATTGAGTTGTTCTAATATGGTTGCAGCTTCTTTACTAATTTGTTTCAATCCGATGAAATTGTTAATGTGTTCTTTAGATTTAGAACGCATTTCCAAACCTCGTGACAGATTTTTCAAATCAAAATATCCCTCACACCACCAAACATTTTTCTTCACGCTCAGTAATAAACAGGGCCAACAAAATAATTTACCTACTGTAACACTGCCACATAACCACTTGTGAATATCATACCACGATTTCTTAAAAGTTCTGCTCTTTTTCCCGTCAGCCTGTATTACGGACAAATCTGGAGTGGGACGTCCTTTATTGAGAACTTGTCGCTGTTCCACCTCATTTCGTCTCGAGAACGGCGTGTTCAAGAAAGAAACAATAACATCAGAGCTATTCACATTGTAAATGCCAAGTTAATATAAATATATAAAAATATCAACACATACGGTACCGAAACAACACAGAAAAACAGCACATGAAAGATATATAATGTATAAACTTATGAAAAAGAAAACCACACTTTTCGAAGACACTCCGCGAACAAACCAGGGAGACGACACAAAACAAAGCAATAAAACCATGGTTGGCATCACTATTCTTGTATTTTCTGTTTTATATATTCCCATTTCGAATAAGTTACATTTGATTCTCTGCGCTACCACGTACCTACTACAAATTCTAAATATAATTTAACATGAAATTTGAACTTTAGGAACCTCACTAGGTCAAACCCGATTGATTGTGTATATAACTTTAAATTGTTAAAGCAACATGTGCGATACGATAAATATAATATTTCTGGCCATCCTGCGTCGCTAGCGAAGTGACTTCAAGGAGCAGACCTATAATAAACAACAGCTTCAAACAGTAGGAGACGCGTTTTGGAAAGTGAGAAATAACTACAAAGTGGCCTCAGTTCCCGTTAACAAACGCAAAGCTTGATATCTGTTGTTACGAGTCGTTGCCATGGTAACCAGTGAGAAACCGCTCAGAGGAGGCCTCAGCTGCAGGAGTTTCTGGGAAATCAACCGTGTGTATGACCATTGAGCTGAGTTGGAACATACTGGAGCGCTCGATTGCATTCCTCGGGTTGTGAGTAGGAATTTACTTCACACTTTGGAATCTAGGTATACTGAAGGCTGCTTCGTGCGCGTGACCAAGCTTTGTTTGTAGCGTGAAAAGTCATTAATTTGTTTTGAGAACAGGAACAAGTATTTGCATATATTTATATTTTTGTGGAGATACATAGGTGAGGCCTGGCCTCACCTGCCTCACCTGACGCACCGCGCCTGGTATATAGTTAATTTAAGTCTTACCTGTCACCAAAACGCTTCCATCCAAATAAAAAGCATTTTCGGTCCATTCATTTATATTACAACCATATACTCCGCTGGAAATTATATTGCCGTGGACCTGTAAACTTCTAGCCACAATATCACCGAGGAAAATCCATTTTCCATTAATTGTTTCCAGAGAGTTTCTTCTGACTATTTCCTTACTAACCTTCCCCAAGTTAACGTTGTATAATGTTTCTGCTACATTCAAATTCTGAAGAAGTGATACCTGAAAAAAAATGTTTAAGTCCAAATCATTTAATTTATCAATTTGTTTATGTTTAAATCCACAAGAAAATATTTTGTAGTTCCAGTAAAATACTTAAATCAATGAAATTCAAATTAATTTAGCATATAGATAGGTCACTAAGAAAGTTTTACAATATGTGTGTAATTTTCAAAACGTTTGTTCTGTGAGCACATTCATCATCCTACATATTTAGGTCTTTTTCGTTGAAATCCGCCTCTCTCTGAGTCTATATACCTACAATCATCATTCATTATTACTCTTCAGCAGCATCTAATTTACTCATCGTCATCATCATAATTAACATATAAACAATTACTTATTATTATTGTTACTAACGACAGATACATTATTACATGGATCAGTCATTTTGTGGCGAATGAGAGTACATTATTATGCTACCATTCTATTATGTCATTACTATATTGTTTATTTTTATTTTACTTTAAAGCGATGTATCTCTATAGATACGGGACACACATTGGTATAATGACTCTGACTTTTTAGATACAAAGTCAAAAAGTAACCTAGCAGCCCTCAGGCTTGTCTTTTTTTTTCCCTCTCTCCCTCTTCTGCAACTAGGTTAAGACTGCAAATTGGTGAATTGTTATTACCATCTCCAAATCTGAATTAATGCTGGGGTGGCTGGTGGGATCATGGCCTTCGTGGCTGTCTTTCATATTTCCAGCACCAGGGGCTTTAAAACTCATAAAGGTAACCAAGTGAGGCGGTCTATCTAACAACTAATCTAATGAGCAATTGAACCAAGAGAGTACCTATATTATACTTTCTACTATCTCAAGCCGGGTGCAGGCGCGGGATGAACCAAAATACGATGCTGGAAGGTAAATAAAATTAATACAAGAGAATAGAAAATATAAAGAAAGTAGCAGTAATGAGGACCCCTTCTAGTCTTATTTCTTAGACAGGTTGGAACCAGGGATGGTTGACGACCACTAACCGTCTTATTACTTAGACGAGGTAGAAGCCAGGAGTGATGTCCTTCTTTATTTCTTAGACGAGGCGAACACCAGGAAAGGTTGAGGACCCGTCGTATTTTTCAAACGAGGTAGAAGCCAAGGAATAGGTTGAGGATCACTACTGATCTAATTTCTTAGACGAGGTAGAAGCCAGGGAATATGTAGTATGTAAGTACTAAGAATGAAGTACAAAGAGTAATTATGATAAAGCAGTATAAAATGTAATGACCAATAAAAGATAATAGAGATTGAGAATGATAATAGGTTTATTAGTGGACAATGTAAAAGAAAAGAACACGATGCAAAAAAGCTTGATGTGTTTTGGCCCGTAGGCCAAGGAAATCTGAGCTCCGGGCCTGCTGCATCAGCTTATATGCCCTTGGTCGGCGCTCGGAAATCCTCGGCTTGTGACGTAATACAAACGAAGTTACCCGTTTGCACAATTTCAAATACATCTCATATACACCTATATATATTATTACATTAAGTTCTGCTGATTAGAATTTTACTGTGTAACGGTGCGCACGAGATATCTAAATGAATTTTATAGTTCCACCGTACGCACATGATGTCTCAAAAGAAGTTACCCTAATCGAACGAATTTACATTATACAACTCTGGGGCAGTTTTCTTAATAAAATAACAATTGTAACTAACGAACATTAAGCAAAGTGACAGGTACGTTACATACGCCCCTCCGAAAAAGCAAAATTTTGGAAACTTTAGTTTGTAAAATTTTCACTTATTATTTCAGTCTTTTCTTTCCACATATCTCGATCTGCTGCTATCCTCATCCATGTAGCTCCTGAAAAACGTTTGATTTCATCTACCCACCTTTCATTTGGGCATCGTCTCTGTCGTTTCATTTATCTAGGAATCCAATGTAACACATTAGTCGTCCACTTTCCATCTGTTCGTCTAGCTATGTGACCGGCTCATTTCCACTTCATCTACTTCGCAGTCTTGATTACATCTTCTACCTTAGTTTGTGCGCGAATCCATTCACTTGGATTCCTTCCCTCCTAGTTATTCCTAGCATGCATCCCTCCATTGCTCATTGTGTGACTCTCAATCCTTGAGTCGTTTGCACATTCAATGTCCAAGTTTCACAGCCGTATATCATTACAGGTAAGACAAATTGATTATAAACTCGCTTGACACACATTGGAAGTTTGCTTTTGAAAATAAAGTGTAGTCTTCGAAACGAATTCCACGCCATTTTACATCTTTTATTTATTTCATCAGTCAACTTGGCATTCGATGTTTGGAGCTGGCCTAGCTAAATATAGTTATCAACTATGCCTATTGTCTCTCCGCTGATCTTTATTTCCCTCTTTGCAGCATGTTGATTGTATATTACTTTTGTTTAAATTCATAAAGGTCTATTTTCGAACTCTCGTTACTCAGTTCTTCCATTCTCGTTTGTAGTTCTTCTGCACTTGAAGCAAACATGACTATATCATCAGCGAACCGTAGGTGATGAAGATATTCGCCATTAATTTTAATTCCAACTTCATCCCAGTTTAAATTTTGGAACTCTCTCTCCAGGACCGCATAAAACAGTTCTGGAGAAATTGTATCTCTTTGTCTTACCCACTTTCCAACTTTAAATTTTTCACTTTCTTGATGTAATATAATGACAGAAGTGGCAGTGGAGTAAATGTTTCGCAGTAGCTTGATGTACGTATTTTCGATGCCTTGATATTCAAGTGATTTAAGTATTGCTGACAAGGAGACCGAATCGAAAGGTTTTTCAACATCTACGAATCCCAACCATAGTGGAAGTTCATATTCATTAGTCCTTTCCATAACTTCATTCAATGTTTGTATGTGGTCCATTGTGCTAAATCCACGACGAAATACGTCTTGTTCCCTTCCCTGGTTAAAATCCAAATCCAGTTCAATACGATTCACAATAACTTTGGTGAA
>JAGDQP010060186.1:0-12248 GCA_022664845.1 Lepisma saccharinum
ACGAAATTATCGCTCTTGTAGTGACATATAAGACCCTATAGATTTACAGATAATAGCAGTGTTCGATTTGTCGATGTGGATACTGGGGATTTTTCCTTTTGCGTTAGGATTCTATCCCCGGTAGTTGATTCCGAATATCATCCCAACCAGGGATAAACCGTTTGTATTTTTACCCAAACAGGTACTGGTTGACACTTACCAGCAACCACTAGCTTTAGTATACCCCATCGCAATTTATAATCGCACACTGGATAATAGTATTTTCTTGGGTGTTTCTCCTTAACAATACTCCATGTACGGGAAGGAACAAATATGTTAACTCTTCAAATATACGGTATATAATAAAGCTAAAGTTTATGAGAGATTTGTATATGCTTGAGCGTGTCGTCTTATAACTATTACCCATGCAAACCGGAAAGGTGCAGTTATATTAAGGCTCAATCCAAGCGGATTTTTCCGCCTTTTTCGTTTTACGTCAATTATTCAAATTTCAGAACAGAAAAACAGAAATTAACTTCCACACACCAAAGTTCGTTTCGTCCTTCAATAATGAGTACAAATTAGTTTTAATAAGATATTAACAGTAAACTCAGGATTGTGTGCAGACATTTTTGGGACAGAATAATGTTCTAAAAGTGTCTGCACACAATCCTGCAGTTACTACTACCATTTAATTAAAATTAATTGTACTCATTATTGAAGGGCGAACGAACTTTGGTCTGTGGAAGTTAATTTCTGTTTTTCTGTTCTGAAATTTAAATAATTGACGTAAAACGAAAAAGGTGGCAAAACCTACTTGGATTGAGCCTTAATCTTTTATATCTCCTCCACACAAGGGCTCTATAGGTTTACAAGTGAGTGTGTGTCCTACCCTAGCCCCGGCCCCCCGGCCATAAATGAATTCAAATTTTAAGCGACCTTGCCCTTGAAATCTATTTTGAAGAAGTTTTGAACAATTTTGCAAAGGCAAAATCAAGAAATATTCAGTTAGTGTAACAAGGTAACCACGTCAGCTAAGCAGTCGATATTTACAGGAAATATTATTTTCAACTTGGTTTTAACCTATAAAGCACGAAAATGACTGTCATAGACCCAGCCTTTTTGACAATTAGGAATAGTATATTTTTAAATATAGATTTGTGCCTATATTTACAGGGATAAGTATGAAGAAACTTGCAGTGTTGAAACCACTGCAGGTTTCTGACCCAACCTTTTTGGTAATGACAATGGATGAAGGACATATGAGTTGTATGGTTTCCATCATGGATTCAGTTCGAGAATTTGAAATAGGAAAGATGTCATGTGTAATATCATTTTAGAGTATCTTGTTCCCAAGAATTCAAATGTGAAAACATTTATGACCTACATACAAGAGCGCCCATGTTGTGCTTTTCAGGGCATGGGGCAAGAAGAGCGCCCATACACATACTGCCTTCTTTTTTTAAGTTTTGACTGACGTTTTGTGCCATCTGGCTGGAGGGGGGCAAGTGCCCCGCTTGCCACCCCACTCCTGGTGGGCGCCCTTGGCTACGTATATTTGTTTAGAGAATAGGGATTCGGAATTTTGAAATTTGACGTCCTATTAGTTATGCTCAATTTGGCAGTCATTGAGTCGAACACAGAAAGCCAGTCATTTTTTTACGATCCACATGGACCGTAAGTAACACATCGGGTTCAATGGCTGACAATATTTGTTTTATTTTAATTACAAAACAAAAATTAAACGCCCTTTTAGCATTACTATGCAATTTATTGTCCAAACATATAACTTTAATTTTGTATGCATACTTTTACATATTTAAACTTACTCTACAGTGCAAATCTATTCTTGATCGATCACATATGTATAATATACAATATCTCGTATATGAAATATATACGTACTTTTCACATAGAAAATAGGAATTAATTGACCTGAAACTTGCGTCAAACATAAGCTCGTGTGCCAACATTTTTAACAAATTTTAAATTTCATAATTTAACATGTCTAAATGATATAAACTAAAAATTAGGATACTTTTCACAGGTATTTATGAGTAAAATTAAAGGTGTTATTACATTGTCGAGTTTGTTGATCAGCTTCCTCGACAAGTAAGCTCGACAGTGTGATCGCGCTTGTCGACGAAGCTGATAAACAAACTCGACAGTGTAATAGCAGAAAAATCTGTCAAGCATGTTCAAGGGCAGACTCTTCGAGCAAGCTGGACAGCATTTGGCGAGACTAAATTTCCTCGACTCCTAGTGGGGGAATGCAGTCCAGGAAGCTGATCAACAAGCTCTCGATAGTGTAATAGCGAAAGTATACTCGACCTTTATCAACAGCAAGCTCGTCGATCAAACTGTTGAGCAAGCTGATCAGCAGGTTTGATAGTATAATAGCGCTTTTATATTTTGTAGCATATATCATTTTAAATAATATATTCTGCATATAACAACAAAATAGACACAACATTTCTCAAAATTCCTTGAATTTGAATTTTATTTATGACCTTCAGGCATCTAAGGCTCTGGCCGGGATAAGAGAGGAAAAAAAATCGAGAAAGTGTAGGCCAGGGCATCCCGGAATTTCCCTGGTGTGACTGAGAAAAAACCTCAGGCAGGATAGTCGGCCGCTGGTTTCGAACCCATGACCTCCCCAATGCTAAGCTCATTAGAGGTTAAAACCGAGTATAACAACATATTTCCAAATGGCTGCCAAATTGAGCACATATAGAACGTAAAGTTTGCAATTTCCGAATTCCTGGCTCGTAAACAAATAAACGTAGATGACAAATATTTTTACATTTGAATTTCTGGGGAAAAGCTATCCTAAAATGATATGTCACATAGCCCTTACTCTTATTTTGGTGTAAAAATCATTTTCCGACGTCTTTAGATATATGGCTGGGACACATTATTTTGGAATATTAATTAGAAACAAGGACTATAGCATTGCAAAGAACAACTTACGTAGATATTTGGTTTTAAAAATCTGTGGAAAAGAAACTGGATTAAATGCCCAACAACGGTAAAAATAGTAAAAGAAAATGTTGTATATTCATCTACCTACTGTAATAGCAAGTCATCAAAAAGAAACGGCTGCACTTAGTTCATACAACTGTTTTAAAAGGAAAGCAGGCGTTTATATCAACTGCACACACTTCACCACTTTATTTCATCAATTACCCACAACTTGAAGAACACTGGCACAAAGATCTATGTACAATCCAGTCCCTTTGTTCTGGCCGCCATGCTGACCTTGATACAAAACCATGCTCCGTGTTGGGGTCAATTAAGGAGGTAACCGAAAATCTTTGGTCAGTGTAACCAGGTCACAAAAATGTCAGCGTCAAAACGATGGTCACGCGGACCAAGCGTTACTGGGTCATCGCGAAAACGCCTAAATATTGATGTTGCGTTAGGATCTACATGTAAATAGCTGCTTCAAGTTACGGTACCTCTATAACTTTCTTATTCTTTCATGTGATCATGTTTGATAGACATAAGCTAGCCACCTTTTTCTTTGAAATATATGTCGTTCTGCTACAACGTCCCGTATACGTAAGTACCTTCTGTTTGTACCTTATTCTTTTTGGTATTGTAATTTCGTTTCTGAAACTGTTTTTCTTCATTATATAGATGAGCACGAAGAAAGTATTCTCCACGTAGCCGCAGGGAGAGCCCATTGGACAACTTTACAAATTATTCTTCAGAACAATAAATGCCATGAAATAATCAACGACTACCGTGGGACCGTCATGGAAACTCCTGTGTGGCAAGCAGTTGATAGGGGAAGTATGGAGTGTGTGCAGATATTCCTTGATAAAGGTGCTGATTATAAAACACCGTTTTTCATGCACAAAGTCGTTTCAAAAGGTCTTGCAGACACTCTGAAATCTTTGATAATAATGGATAGGAAGTGGTGTTATGAACAATGTGTAGTTAGTTCGCAGCAACATCGTGGAATGAATTGTTTCCACATGGCAGCTTCATTAGATGATTCCGATTGTATTAAACTATTGTTTGACTGCTACATCAATATTGAAGAAGCTGCTGACATAGAGAAACACGAAGACCGCCGTCTGAAGTATACTGTACTGCAAGAACAATATCCAATATTGGAAACTGTAGATGACGTTGGAGAAACCCCGCTCTTGTGCGCTGCAAGTGCACGATCGAAACAATGTGTGAAATTTCTCCTAGAGAAAAGAAGTAACATTGCAATAAAAACTAGTGGTAATAGAAGTGCATTGCAAATTATTTTGAAGAGTATTCCTCATGGAATGGAATTTATGGATGATATATTTAGTGATCACCTTACCGTGGCGGATTTTCAAGATCTAGTTGCAGTTGATCTCTTGGAGGAAGCATTTGAAAGGGAGAAAGAAAAAGATATAAGTTCTATGGAAAGTCATCATTGGATAGTTCTTAATTTTGGGTTATTTTGCTTAGAAGGAAAAGATAACCAATTATCTATAATTCAGTCGCTACTCCTTGGTATTCAACATCCTAGAGAACGACAACTATTTTGTCACCCATTGGTACAAACATTTGTCTTCTTAAAATGGCAGAAAGTAAAATGGATCTTTTTACTCCACTTTGTTACGTTTGTTATGTATGTGATCTCCATAACATTTGTTATACTGGTTGATGTCTCAGGCAATGTTGACTTACTTAATGCCTGCAAAGGTATCTTGGTTTTTTCTTGCATTTCGGTACTTCTGGTTGAAATACCTGCAATGGTGTTGGAATATGCGACCAGGGGCTGGAGAACCTTCAGACCAATTGTTAGAGCATTTCCTCCTGTGATGGGATTTATCACGGCTGCAGGTGACACTAAGAACAATCTAGCAGTAAGAACAGTTAGCGCGTTTGCTGTACTTTTGGCTTGGTTATCAGCAATAGAACAAACAACTGGATTTGCTGATTTCGGAAAGTACGCTTTTGTATACCTACTTGTAATGACTCGTTTATTCAAGGTTTTTGCCTTGTATATTTGTCTTGTTGTAGGTTTCTCTATCGCTTTCTACATATTGATGACTGACGTAGAAGGAGACGAATATGACAACTACCTTTATACTTTCTCATATTACTTGGCTATCTGGTCATGTACTACAGATTATGATTCAAGGATTCATACTCCAATATATGACACACTCAAGCCTGGAGACGAGAACTATGTGGAACCACAAAAAACTAGAGTAGCTGGAATGACCGAATGCTTAATGGTTCTGTACTTTTTCATTGCAGTTATATGTCTGACGAACTTCATCGTGGGAGAAAATGTAACAAAACTCGATGAACTGGAAGTGGATGGAAATTTCTGGCAATTACAGGATTACGTTCAGTTTATGTGGAATATAGAGACAATGCTTATTGGTATGAAATCAAAATTTGCGAGAAAGTTACTAAAAAAATTACACGTAAAATCAATTGTTATTTTGAATGTTGGTTCTATTGAAAAAATATTTCCACATGAATTAGCTACTGTCCTCTTAGATATTACGTCATCCTCCAAAGGTCAGCATGAAAGAGGTTCAACAATTCAGTTATATTGATCAGAAACCGTTTTTTAATACTCCGAAGAGAAATTATTAGTCATTTTCAGTTCTGAGATTCTTCCATTCTTTTAGAAAACTGTTATCTCATTTAATTATGTTCTCTGGTCATTTTTATAATACAACTTGGTCACTTAATGTTTTGTTGAATATTGTAATAATAATAGACCTAGAATCTAGTCAAGATTTTATTTTAATTATAACTGCTTCTTTTTCAAAATTAAAAAAATTACGTTTTAAAGCAATTTTGCTGTCTTATTTATAGCATTTCCATAATCCCAAAAAATATATCTCGAAATGTACATCCGAAAGAGATAAAAGATTGGACATGTAATGGACGTCGAAAGTATGTCCATAAATAGACATTCCAAAGAGATCTAAAATTAGACATCCAAGGGATGACGAAACCACGTCCAGAAATTGATATTCCAAGAATATCGTAAGGTGATCATCCAATTAAGATTCTATTGTTGTCCACAGTATTCTGTCGTTCAGCTCTCTTAAAAAGACAATACTGTACAGTGTAGATATAGGGTAAAGACTCATAATTTTTACCGGCATGCAAATTGTACAACTTGTGTATTTGGCAAACCGTTTGCACAGTTATGCTACCAACCAGAGGGAGTATGTATTAGTACGTGTTGTGTACACGGAACACTGTCAGTGTAGTGACCCTAGAGGAGCGTTGTTGTTGACTTTCTATCGTAAAAAGCAATAATTTTAATTAACAACTAACCCTGCACACACTCACAGGTACGTATGAATTTTGTTGCACTTGGAACGCGTATTTCTTATCTCATAATGATGTTAGTAGTATAAACCAAGGAAGCTAAAAACAAGGTAGGTGCCTCACGCATGTTTGTCGTCTACACTCTCGTTGGTATAACGTCAGCTGCAGTCAAGAGATCAAGATCGTACGGTAACATACGAACACTAGCTGCACTCATGCGTTAACACACAGAAAAGACATAAGCTAATTGGAAAAATGATTCCACAAAATGTATTAAAGAGCCTTTGACTTACCTTATGCAACAGTTTTCTTCATTTTCTTGGTCTTTCTTCGGTTGCTAGCGCCTGTGGATTTCTGACGCTTCTCAGCCTGTCTTCATCTGTTGAGACTTAAATCTCATATAGGCCCGTGTTCTGTCGTAGCGTAGGAATTGGTGTAAATTTCTGTGTATTTCATTCAGAAAGTTTTTGAGGGTCTGCACTACGCGACTGCATTTTCTTAAATTACTACCGTAGAAATCGGGGAAGTTACTTACAAATTGATAAACTCGATGCAGCCAAGATATTGAGGTCGGATAAGATGATCGTGCGAAACACATTCCAACTAGTTATTTCTATCCTTAATAGTCCTGTTCCTAGCCGTAAAAAAATCTTTATTTTTTTATATACAGTAGGAAATTTCTTTCTTAACTTATAAGTATATAACAGGGACCGGGGACTGACCGTACTTATGCAGTGACCTGATACTTGCATAATCAACAGTATTTGAGTAGTGACCGAATACTTCACCTACTCTCAGGCCGAGACTCCCCGTTACTCCTCGATAGCAGGTAATGCTATATTAATTGTTGCCCTGTAGATCATTCGGTTGTATTACTCCTTTCACGATATTTATCTTTCCCTGGTGGGAGACCTCGCGAACCTCCGCCAGATCAGTGGGAGGAAACGTACTCCCTCCACCAATTATAACACCTAAAGCGGGAGTTCACAGTCTTGTGGGAGGATGGGGCTTCACCAATCACCTTCAGTCAACGTGGGAGGTAACCGGAATTAACTCCACCAATTCGTGGGAAACTGCAAGATTCTCCTCAGGGGTTATTATTTCAGAAACCAGGCATTCGCTCAACTATTTATTTACAAACCGTTCCTGAGTGGAGTTTAGCGAGCTCACGAGTCACGACGTGATCGCAGCTTTTTAGTTTACATCACAACTATAAATGAACACTAGAATGTATTATGAACTTATATTATAAAAACAGACACAATACGTATATACATTGGTGTATAGTATGTATATGGGTTGATATATTATAGCGTTTATAGTTTATATCATACTTTTGATTTCTCATGTATTGTACGCAGTTTAGACGCTTCATAATCACAACACATTTTATAGTGCCATCTCTTAAACACTCACTAAAGACACCCACCCTGTTATTGATAGAAGTGAAACTGACGCCTACTCCGGTTCAGGATTCTTCACTTCTTCAACATCTTCTTCTTCCCTTCCGGTTCCTTTGGTGCTCTTGGAATCACTCCCAGGACTCCGGACTTCCACGTATCCGTAACAAATTAGGTTCTGCAGAATCTTTTCAATTTAATTTTTTCCTGGGTAAACCGATCATTTCAGCTTTCAAATCGCGAACGTAATCTGATTCATCAAAATGTTCAGAGCAAATTTATGAATTGTACGGATTGAAAGTGTCAACCTCTTACACAAATACACTCACTTGCTACAAATATTTTTTTTTCTTTCGGAAACCTATGGTACGTTATTATTTTATCACGCACCTTACCTCTGTTTTTACAAGTAGTAAGAGCATACGCTAATGGCATGTTTAAAAGTATAAGAAACACAATATACACTAAAGTTAACACAAACACGCACGTAAGAATCAAGCCGGCCGGATGACCGAGCGGTCTGCGGCAGCAGGCCATCGGTTCGAAGGTCCCGGGTTCAAGTCCCGGCAGGGAAATGGGTGTGGATTTTAACAGCTAAAGGCGAATCGTAACGGACCGAAGTCCAAAGTCACTAGACTGGCCCATATACAATTAAAGTTTACGTAAGGATCAAACCAAACCCCACTCTGATATATCACACAACTCGCATTTGCAAGCCGTGTTCCGTATTTTCATTCTCAAACGTCTTGAGTCTTGTCGGCTAATGACTTCACTTGTTACTGCGCGTATCCTAGTGACACCTACCTTATTTTTAGCTTCCTTGGTATAAACAGTAATAGTTAATTATTCTTCATCTTAGAGACAAAGGACGTTGTTAAAATCAAAATGGCCATGATATAAACTGTACCACCACCAGGTTCCTTTCTAAACAGACCTTCAGTTGAACAAAAGAAACCCGAAGAAGGTATTGGTTAGAAATATACAGCAGTTGTCAGTAACTTAACTAGCTGGTGCCGTAGTGGCTCAGTAGTAGAGCGCTCACCCCTGGTGCGTGGGATCTCCGGTAGGGATTTCGCCACGATTTTCAGTTTGAAGGGTGTAAGTCGAGTTTTCACGGTTTCTATCGATGTTTGACTGTAAAAAAATCAAAGTTAAGGTGCTCTCGAGGATTTGAGGGGTGGAACCCCACAGGGTGAGTCTGACGGAATCACTGGTTTCCGGTTCGATCCTGGCTCGTTCCATGTTGACTTTGTGATAGACAAACACCGTGTGCGTGAATTTTCTCAGGATTATCCAGTTTCCTCCCACTTTCTTCATTCCACCAATTCTCTCACCATTATCCATTCAGCTTGGCCAATGTTCTAAAGACCCTAAATAAAATTCAATTCAATTCAGCAAACTGGTATTGCATTATATGCGAAGAAACGAAGAATGAAAATATGATCCAGTGTTTGAAGTGTTGCGTCTGGTTTCATTCCAAATATTTGAAAGTAAGTACAAAGAAGAGAATATTTTATTGTGACGAATGAGGAGTGAATGAAATTTGGACTGGTGATTCTAATTATGTATTGTGTTAAAGAAAGCGTAGCTTTGTTCCTGCGAGCAAGGCTAAAATTGCCAAAACTCCCATGAGTATAACAAGCTATGCCATAAATACATCGTTTATGATTTCCATTTTAAGTTACTCCTTCCAAAGTTTCATTTTTACTACTGATCCAATTTATAATACAAGTGGTCCAATTTATAGTACCTTCTTATAAATTGTACCACTTTGGAACTTCATACTTTTTGCATCACTCCTTCTAAACCAGAACACCTGGAGTTTTCAAAATGAATACTACGTATATACGTAAGGATCCAAGCTAGAATATAGTCATTACATTTTACTAATCTGCTATATTTTGTGTACAAATCAAAGCAATTCGTAAAGTGATACAATTTATAAGACTTAACCTTACTTGAATAAACTCTAGTTGATCATGCAATTTGCATTCGAATTTTCTTCTCATTAGATAACATTAGAAAACATTAATTCCCCACTCTGCCATGAAGCCACCCATTCGTGTCCACTGGACATCCAATGGAGGGAAGGGACATCAATCGGACCAGGAAGAAAGACTCAAGGGTGAGCCGTTGCGCACGGCGAGGTGGGTGAGCTAGCTATGATGACGTAGGGCGCGGGTCACAGGCAGACATTCCATTCCACTAGTAACGCTCAATGCAATGCACCTAGCACCGATATCAGATTTACATACAAGATGACGTATGAGAGCTTTTGTCGCATAGTACATCACAAGCTCTGAAATTTTATGGCAAGAAAGGCATCATCAAGACAGAATGGGAACAAACAGCTAGGATTTTAAAATTACTTAATGACTGGTTTGATGTTTGTGATTCGTTATCGACATATGGATCGCAACAAGAGAAGCTTATAGTCTACATCTTAATCTACAAAACCAGATCCTGGATGATATGATTGATCCAGTGAAAACGATGAAAGTGATTAAGTCAAAGAGACTGCTGCACTTTCAGAAGGCTATAATTATATCAGTTAACTCTTTGAAAAAAATTGTTTCAAGAGTTGTAATCTGAGTACGATTTCAAACACATCAAGACGATCAAGTTAAATCAGGACGTGATAGAAACATTCTTCTGGTGTGTTCGAAGTATGGTTCGTAGTTACAATCATTCTGATTATCTGCAGTTTATGTACCGTTTAAGATGATATGTGTTGGGGAAATACTCTAATGCACCTTTCAGCATGAAGAGTAATGTTAAAGAGGACATCGAACAGAGCTTGACTAGTTCTTTGGGTGAAGTAAATGAGGAGTGTGCACGAGGTAAATGGTCAAAAACCTTATAGTACATTTTGTTATAGAAGAAGAAGAATTGGAAAAAAGAGAAAAATCAGAGTGCAGAAGAATCAGGAGAAAATGAATTTGCATTGGATATTATCAGCGATGTCGCTGGATACGTATTGTAGGAATCCTAACAAGGAAGCTTTCGGTGAAGGAGCCGGACCCACTATCAGTTGTGGTTTACCAAACATAGTCACGACCACCAGGAAGATTCCGACAAGAAATGTTCTCTGGTGTTGCCACTTTTTCGAAGCAGATGGCAGAAGCGAAAGGTGGTCATATCTTTTTCCAAAGAGAAAAAGGAAGGAAGAAGAAAAAGAGAAAGGAAGGGAAGAATAGTAAAGAAAGATGTGGCAACGTTTTGGTCGAAACCACAGAGATTCCTTCCACATGTCTGTGGTTTTGAAGAAAACATATGGTGACTTAAGGCTTTCTTGTTATGGATGATTCTATAGCGTTTAGAGACCAAGCCGGCGTAGCTCATTGGTAGAGCGTTGGGTTGGAATTCGGTAGGTCGTGGTTTCGATCTCAGCGGCCGACTGAGGTTTTCCAGGGTTTTTCTTCAGTCACACCAGACAAATATCCGGATGGCACTTTCAATATAAGCACTGGACAACGCCTTCCCGAATTCTTTCTCCTCCCCTATCCCGGCCTGTGCCTCAGATGCCTAAAGGCCATAAATAAAATTAAAAAAAATCAAATTCATGTAGCGTTTACACTAAGAGGCAAGCATTCTTCTTTGGGAGACAGAACGGTGTTAGAAAATTCTTGACATTCTCTGTCACGGATCTCCTTATTTTTCTAAAGGCTTGCTTATTTTCCAACTGAAAACCTTTTCCAGTGTATGAAAGTACTAGAAAGCGTTTTCAAGAATTCCACGGGAAATAAGATCTCCGCAGAGACACTGGAATACACAACAAATTAAAGGAAATAGCAAGCGAACAAATAAAGTATATTCTTATTCCGGAAGAAGCAATTGTTCTGTTTATTCGAAAACGAACTTATATCCAACTTCAGCACCTAAATCGAACATCTCTGTCAGCAAACCTCACTCAACAAAGCAAGCGAAGAAACAGGTAGACAAATTTCAGCGATAACACGACGTGTCGCTTGATATGAACCGAACTTTTGCAGAAACATCTTGCTTCTTAATAACATGTAACATGAAATCCGGCTCTTGTACATATGTGGGTTGGTTCTTTTTTTATTTTATTTACAACAGCTTTCCTACCTCCATAATTCTTACAATCCTACATTTTCCTGTTTTCCTGAATTTTCCGAACAATTTAAGACAGTGCTTATAGTGCTAAGTTTTCAGAAGAGGGGTCTGGAGGAAGATTTTTCCTGAACAGAATAGAATAGAATAGGGTAGAAATGTATTCGTTTGTGCAGTACATGCAGGTCGTTACCTGTGAATCTGTGATACCTAAGACTCATACATGAGACAGGATATTTAATTAATTAATAAAGTATTAATGTTAGTCATGTTATAAATTGATGTTAGTCATGTTATAACATTATTAGTCATGTTATAAATTTATAACATGATTATAAATTATTACACAAGTCATCACTCAAATAATCATTAACAGTATAGTAACCTTATTTACCAACTAACTGAAAAGTACATATTTAAATTTATTTATATTTCCAATACTCTTTAGGTAATTCGGTAGTTTATTGTACATTCTTGTACAAAAGGAATAAACACTAGAATAAGTAG
>JAGDQP010060188.1:0-12248 GCA_022664845.1 Lepisma saccharinum
CCACAGGCCAGCGACTTCTTTTTTTAAAAAAAGAAATTACTTTTTTCATTTCTACTTTCGCAATATGCACTTCTTTTGCTAGCTTGTCGAACATCAGTGAAATAGATTAGTTAAAGCTAGACTATACATAAATTTCAAATATGGAGCTTAGACAGTGTGGCCTGAGCGTTGATATGTCAGTCAGTCAGGATTTATGTTTTATATAGAGAGTATTATTATTATTATTATTGCCTTTTCAGGATATTATAGTATAAATTCAATTTGCCTTATTCACCAAAGATTAGGAGTACCGACGTATTTTTTTTAATCTGGAATTTTTGGAACATTGACGGAGCCGCCGTAAGTCAGAGGTAAAGCGTTGGAGTAGCATTCTGAAGGCCGTGGGTTCAATCCCCGCGGTCGACCATCCTGATTGAAGTTTCTCCACGTTTTCCTTAGTCACACCAGGCAAATGCTGGGATTGCTGCTACAGCATATACCCTGGCCGACACCTTCCCAAATCCTTTCCCATCCCCTATCCCGGCCTACGCGTCATAAATACAATTCAAATTTAGAACATAAAAGGAAATTTTTGAATTAGTGTTTCCTTTGTACAGAACAAGGCATCATAAATTATTGAGTGATTCTGACAAAGATTGTATTTTTATAAACGTTTAATCCAGAAGCATTGCGTAAAATATTTGTATTGCTATCAAACTTCAATATTTAACACCTTATTGTTTAGCTGTATATCTATCTGCTATCTGTATATCTATATGTATCTTGTATGACTTAGTGTTGTATTGGCACCATGTTGTTCGTAGAACATTAATAAATATTGCATTACATTATTATTACCACAACAAATGTAGTGATATTTCACGTTACTAATAAATGGCTAAATAAAAGCTTTAAATTTCTAATGCATGTATACTGGGAAACATCGAGTTTCATTTGACAATAGTAGTACAATCACGATATTTTGATGATCCTCTGAATCTAGACAAAGTGACAGTAATCCTGGTGCAAAACTAGGAAATTTATTGTAGTTGTATTTACTATGAAGAATTATTTTCGAGAAATTCTGTGTAATGAAGGTAATGTAGCTTACTACATTGCATTTCTGACTTCTAGAAGTATCTTATTGACGAACGGTTTTCTTACATTTAAGCCCGAAATCCGGCAATTTATGCAAAGAACCATGTTGAACCCCCGTAGAAGAGAAGGAGTGTGATTCAGGACCATGATTTTTGCGTGCATACACTCGGTTGGTAAATATTACAAAATTTTGTAGAATTTTATTCAATTCCTTCACCCAAAGAAATTAGTTAAATATCAAATTTTACACAAATTATTACTTATTTTTTAGCCTAATTATTGGAATAAAGAAATTAATTTTCAGAAAAGGTGATTCCATATGTTCAATGTACACTTCAAGAGTTTTAAATGTGATGACCTTAGCGTATAATCTTAATTACATAGGCTTTTTCCTAGCAAACATACACTCTTTATCACTTTCTCGACATATTATCGATTAAGTGTGTAGCACAATACGTGACATTCATCACAAGAAATGACAGTGCTAGAATCCCTTTTCATGATGTCATATCTGTGTGTAAAACAAATTGACTTTGTATTTATGTAAAGAATAATGAAATACGACTCTTCGAAACTGATTTTTGCTTGCTGTCCATCGGTAGGTATTTATAAAAGTCCTTATGTAAATTATTTGTAAGAGAATGAGTGATATAAAACATACATATGACAAAGTGTGACTCAATAGGTGGCTGACCTAAACCGAACTTTCTTTATTACTCACCCCACGCTTTTCCTCATGACGACATATCCGTGTGTAAAATATATTGAGTTAGTATTTATGTAAAGAATTGTGAAATACAAGTCTTCGAAAGTGATTTTGTTTTGCTATGTGTTGCTATGTATTTATGGAAGTACCTATATACATTATTTATACGGGAAAGAGTGGTATAAAACATACATATGGTAAAGTATGAGTCAATATCTGGCTGACCTAAATTGAACTTTTTTCTATTACTCATTCTCCACACATAATATTGTAAGTCATTATAATTGAATGCACCCAAAATTATGTAAATAACAACATTGAAAGTACATTTTTCGCCACGTACCAGAAGGTACTAGAATGTACAGTTAAATAATTACTTATTCCTTCATTGTTCAAAAAATAAACTACACCTAACAAAATGAATGATCTACTCTACTCTGCTAAATTGTGATCAAGTGATCAACTACTGTTCTAACTACACCTTTAGTAATATTTTTTTCTATTTCTTACAAAATGAAACAAAAGCGAGCATTCGTCTTTGTTTTATTTTGCACTGTATCAGGCTTTGTATTTTTATTTGCTTGCGGACTGCGCAATGCTTTTGTAAGGAATACACAATTGACTATTCCGGAATCAAAATTCGCTTAGCATGAGAAATTTAGAAATCAAATAGATTCATCACTTAAGGATTTGAAAAGGACTGAACATCAATACCATATGAAAGTTCACTTTTCTTTCCTGCCATCTTATGGCTAAGTCAAAAAGTTTGGAGCCTTGCAATGTCAATATTACTGCAAACTTGTTTGATGTGCTATCTAGGAAAGTGACTTACCTAACATATTAAACATTTTTCTTCAGGAGCAGAAAAAAAGTTTTCTATTCTTTATTCTTAACAAGTGTTAAATTTTCTTCATATTTATTTACTAATACTTTAACAATTTGGTCTCATCTTTTTTCACTCACTTTTTTCTTTTCATATAAAGGAAGAAAGTGGGAGATTTTTTAAGTTCTTTGTTGTTTGCTTAGTTTCAACCAACTACTATTAACAAAACAAATCTTTTTTCGCCCTCTCTCTTACTTGTTGAAAATGTACACATGTTATCTTCTCTGCTCTAAGGTATTAAAAATTCAATTCACTACATCAGCTCAATAAAAGAATTTATATAACCCTCAATGATTCTCAAAAATAGTTGATACATTGAAATAATAAAGAAAGAAAGGATTACCTCTCCTTCAAAGAAGGACTGGACCTCAATACATTATGAAAGTTCAGTTAACAATATGATTTGCATGGGTTACTGTTTACCTTAACTATCTATTAGAAATAAGTACAATAATTATAGTTAGGAAGTCAAAGTAAATAAACTTCTTAGATCTCTATTATGTGATATTTCGAAGTTTATAATAAAACTCTTTCTTTAGTTATAACTCTTACTCATATCTCAAACTTTTCTTTCCTGCCATCTACTGAAATTTTAGTAAGACTAGAAGCTGCCATCTAGTGAAGCTAACCTAATTGTACCAAAGTTAGAGCCACTTCATTTCTTGCACAAAGGATATTAAATAAAAGCGACTGCCGTATTAACCATGTCAAGTCAAATCGAGAGCAAAGCAATGCAATGAAAATCATTCGCTGACTACTTAATTGAAACAAGTGTTTTATTCCGTCCGCTTGGCTGAACTTGAGAGCCCAGTCGAAGTTGACCGAATCGCTTGTACTGTTAGATTCACTTCGTTTCCAACCCTGTGAGACGAAAATGGTGGTGCATGTGACAAGGTGTACTTTCGTTAAATGTAACATGTGTTTCAATTGATTATTCACTCAAATCGAGAGCAAAGCTAGCAAGCAATGCAAGTTTTCATAAATGTTCTGACGTTAACTTCATATTATAGTGGACTTTCTAGAGTAATTCACCCCCCGCTCTCAAGAAACTTACTATGATAATACAGCGCAGAATGTTTTCGCTAGATAGTAGTGGAAGATTTATTAAGTTCTTTATTACAAAGAAATGGGGAAGACATTAAATGCAAAGAGGGGACATTAGGGAGTGAGCATACGCGAAAGTGCTGATAACATTATCCGAAAGTGTAACACTTTTTTCAATTGACTGTTTACCCAAGTTAAGTCGCAAGCAAGACACAATGCAATCGGGTTTGAAAACCAGTCTTTAGAATATGTTACATGTTTCAATTCTTAAAACATGTAATAAATCGCCCGGCGTCGGGAAGTGCCGCCCCCATCGTCCAGCCGGCTTATGCTGGTTACAATCAGCCACAAACGGCATAGGAAATTGGCGACCCCATGGTCCAGCCGGCTTTTGCTGGCTGGAATCAGCTCTAGCAGCTAAATACCTACGCTGCTTGAAAGGAGGTCCAGCAGATAGGAGTTTCCTTTACTTTCACTTCATTTTTCATCCACAGATGACTCATTATTTCATCTCCTCTTGTGCTGCAACATACGCTTCCCCGCAATGCCCAAGGATCTGACAGGATGTACTTTCATTGACGATGGCCCCTGGGACCCGAGGAAAGGGGGTGGAACCATTAAATAGCGGCTAGTTCTTAACAGCAGATTCTTGGATGGTCTAGCTCGTTGAGGCTGGGAAATGCGCCATTGGGGAGCTCTTCGGACCTTTGGTCTCGATAACACGGGTGAGTGGGTGTACCAAGTATCCATCAGTCGGGAGTGCAAGTGATTACGAAGCCAAGTCATCGGACTTCACCTCAATTTCCAGCTTGCTGTCAAGGGTCATGAGAGTAGTACCCGGAAGCCTCGTTGGCTCCTCAGAACGAAGACGAAGAAGTGTGGACATTTATGGCTTTCATTCACCATGTATCCACCACATCCTAATAGATCGCCTTCGCAGAAAGACAGAAAGAGACAGAAGAGACAGAATGAAGAGAAAGTCACTGATGCAAGCAAGAAGCCCTTACAGCTAATGAATCAACCAGTGACAAAGAAGAGAAAAATAGAAGTAGAGGAACAGTCAAGTATCGTACCGAATATCAAGCGATATCTTGTAATTAAAGTTAACAATGAAACAGAAAATCCAGGTGGTTTGAAGGGGTTATTCCCTTTCATCATTCAAAGACAAATTCCTCATGTTGCAGCCGAGCTAAAACATGTTAAAAAGCTTCGCAACGGCACTTTGTTAGTGGAGACATCTAGCGATAAACAAACAACTAATCACCTGAAATTGAAGTCACTAGGTCAGCTTCAAGTTCAAGTTGAACCACACCGTCAATTCAACTTTAGTCAGGATGTAATATCTTGTTGGGACGTGCAAGATGTCCCTGAAGAGGAGATTAAGGATGAACTTGCCAGCCAAGGTATCGTCAATGTTGGACGAATTAAAACAAGAAAGAGTGGCGAACTCCAACTCGCCAATTTTGACGTTTGCCACCCCATAGCTTCCTAGGGACGTGAAGGCAGCTTTCTATTGCTTACCTGTCCGTCCTTATATACCGAGTCCGCTCCGCTGTTTTAAATGTCAGCACTATGGACACACCAGCACGTCGTGTAAAGCGACCTCTGCTGTATGTGCAATATGCGGTACCGGTGGTGCGGATGGTGCGGATCCTTGCACGTCACTGAAACCTCAGTGTGTTAATTGCAAGGGTGTTCACACGACCTGGTCGCGTGACTGTCCTATTTTTCAGGAGGAAAAACGCATTAGAGAGCTGATGGTATTAGAGAAAATATCCGCTTTTGATGCTAAACGTCGATTAAGAGAGTCTTAGCGCACCCTTCCCTCTGGTGCGTTTTCCACTGTAGCAGCAAGACTACCAGTTAAAACTGTCTCGGTTGGCACCCAGACATTTGACGTATCAACTGAAGCTGAGAGACCTAAAGCTGAAAAATCTAAACATCGCCAAGCCTCAACATCTCCCCAAGCTATGCCTAGGCATACTGAGAAAGACATCGCCCCTAGGGAGTCTTCTAGGACTCCACGAACTGTACCTAGTGTTCGTGCTGGTACCATTTCGAAACCAAATCGTATGTCTCCAGTAATATAGAGCATAAAACGGCTGACTAATGTTATCACTACTCAATTAAGTCAACAGGTTCCACCTGCGCTGAATGAGCCGAGTTCATCCCTCACATCAGATATGATTGAGGACGATCTGATGGACTAGGAATCTACAATAGTCAGAAAGGGAGGGAAATTTAATAAACCTAGACTTAAAAGGTATTTTTTCCTTGATCTTCATCCCAATGGCTATGCTCCAATGGAATCTTAACGAATTTCATTCCCACTATGAAGAATTGCAAGTCTTGTTATCAGATATTTATCCTGTTGTAGTTTGCTTTCAGGAAACCAAGTTTAAAACAAATGAATCTGTGATCTTGAAGAACTACTGGTATACACTAGATCGCACAGATTATCCCACTGATGGTCGCTCATGTGGCGGTGTTGCAATTGGTGTTGTTGACCCTACAGGCCGTTGCTGTTCGCGTCCACCTTGAGCAGCATGTTACAATCCTGAATTTGTACATCACAAGGGAACAACACTTTACGCTCCTTGACCTCCAGAATCTTTTGCAGCAGTTACCCCAACCTATAATTTTAGTTGGAGATTTTAATTCCTATAATATTATTTGGGGTAGTGTTCGTACAGATGTCCGCGGTAGAATTCTTATATTGACGCTTCAGACTTAGTTTTATTAAATACTGGTGCTAACACGCATTTTAGTTTGAGAAGTGGCACGTACTCAGCGATAGACCTGTCCCTCTGCAGTGCAGTTCTTGCAACCATGCTGGCATGGCGTGTACATGACTATCTATGTGGTAGTGACCACTTTCCAGTAATTTTAGACTTTTTGAACCTCTATCAAGCACCACGAAAGTTACCGCATTGGCATCTGAAGCGTGCTGACTGGAGTAAATATGAAAATCGTGTCCAACTAGTTGATCAAGGAGATTTACCTCTGAATTATTCGGTTGAGTACTTAAAGCGTGAAATTTTGGGAGCTGTCAGATGTTCCATCCCTCAGTCTGGCTGAACACCACGTCGGCGTTCTGTTCCCTGGTGGAACGATGAGCTCGAACTAGCACGGCGACGGCGCAGTCGCGCTCTACGGGTGTTCAATCGATATCCTACAGCGGCAAATTTAAATGCAATTCGACAGTCACAAGCATATATTCGACGTCTCATGAAACAAACTCGGCGTACATCATTTTGTGAACATGTATCTTCCATTAATTCACAAACGCCAATTCGCGACGTGTGGGAACGGGTCAGACGTTTGCAAGTAAACTGTGGCTCCGAACCATGGCTGCTCTGAAGCACAACCATGTCTTGCATACTGACCCAGAAGAGATAGCTAATCTTCTTGGAGCAGCCTTCGCAGCAATATCCAGCTCTCAGCACTATAGTGCTAATTTCGTAAACGTTAAACGACAGGCAGAGATGATACATCTACGTTTTCACTCTAATAATTTAGAACTATATAATGTCTCTTTCACTGAGTGGGAACTTGAAACTGCCTTGCGAGATGTTAGAAACACATCCCCTGGACTGGATGATATTCACTATGAAATACTGCGACACCTTCCCTTCCAAGGTAAGGTCTTCTTGCTAAATCTCTTCTTCGATTTAGAGAAGGCCTATGATACCAAGTGGAGATATGGCATATTATGCCAGCTTCATGACTGTTACATTAGGGGCCACATGGCTCATTTTATATCAATTTTTTAGCCATCGCTATTTTCGTGTCAGTCTTAGTGATCGTTTCTCAGAGCGTTATTTACAGGAGAATGGTGTACCTCAAAGGAGTGTGCTGAGCGTAACACTGTTCGCTATTACAGTTAATAGTGTTATGGATTGTATTCACCCTCCTGTGCAAGGTCTTTTATATGTTGACGACTTGATGATTGTAAATTTGCGAATATCAACCTGGCAGCCCGGCAGATCCAGTTGACACTTAACCGTCTTGTTGACTGGTCACACCAGACTGGCTTTCGTTTTTCTCCAACGAAGACACTTCTGCCGTAAACGAAATTGTTTTCTTGACCCAGATCTCTTTCTTGGAGGCAGACAACTTCAGTTCGTCGAGGAGGTACGATATCTTGGTTTTATTATTTGATACAAAGTTAAATTGTTGTAGTTACCTTCGCCAAATTAAAATTTTCTGTACCAGAGCTCTGAATTTGTTACATGTTTAAGTCATCCCACTTGGGGTACTGATCGTACAACCTTGTTGCGCCTTTATCTTGCACTCATTTTATCGAAGCTTAATTATGGTTGTCACGCCTATTCCTCTGCACGATTTTCAGCCTTGCATACGCTCGATAGTGTCCATCATGCTGAAATTCGACTCTCCACTGGCGCGTATCGCACAAGTCCTGTGACCAGTCTTTGTGTTGATGTCGCTAAACCACCGGTCGAGATTCATAGGATGTACTATGTGCTTAGCTATCTTGCTAAGATATCATCTTTAGCAGGCCACTCAGTACATAACTTAGTAGTATGCGGCCAAGTCCAACGAACCCTATATGAACGCCGTGGTCAGGCTATCCTACCACTTGGCATCCGAGCATCAGAGTTGTTGGAGAATCTGAATGTAGACTGCCTGTCTGCCCTGTCCATTTTAGTCTCCGTCCCCCGTGGACACTTGCCCGGCCACGGATTGATATCTCTTTATCAACACTAAAGAAATCGGAGACATCCATAATAGAATTCTAGCAACGTTTTCGTGCGTTGCAGAGTTAGTATCCACGTTTTATCTCTATTTTTACCGATGGATCCAAATCAGATGAATCTGTTCGATGCTCGTTTGTTGTAGATGGGGAAGCCCAGCAATTTTGTCTTAATCCCAAAGCCAGTATTTTTCCTGCTGAGCTATATGCTCTTTTAAAGGCTTTGGATTTTAGTCTTGTTCGTGGTTTCAACCGCATCCTTGTTTGTACAGATTCGCTCAGTGTTCTTCAGAGCCTTGACAATATGTACTCTAAGCATCCACTCGTGCAAGATATTCTATGTAAGATACACGCCATCTGTTCTGCCAGTGATGAGGTTATCTTTTCCTGGATACCAAATCATGTTGATACCCGTGGTAATGAATTGGCAGACCAAGCTGCACGTGAAGCCACTTTAGGAGCTAACATTGATATTCGGCATGTCCCATTTCAGGACATGCGACGATGGGATGACGTTGCTGTTAATAAATTGAAAGAAATTAAGGTAACTGTTGCTCCATGGAAATCATCTTGCCGAGATAGTAGGCGTGAAGAAGTACTTTTATTTGGTCTACGTATAGGACACAGTAGACTACGACATTGTAACAATTGCAATGTAGTTTTAAGTATACGTCACGTCCTTTTAGATTGTCCCGGATATAATGATCTCAGACAGCGTTATAACATCCCCAATGACATGGCGTTATTGTTAGGGGATGAACCAGGTATGTTGCGGAGAGTTTTTATGTATGTTCGTGAGACAGAATTATCTCCGTCTCTCTAAGATGTTAAGTTTTATATGTCCCTTAGCTGTTAAGTTTTATATATTCCAATTGCTTTATTTTGTGAAGGCATAATTACAGCATAAACGTTTTTAACTTGTGCTAAAGACTTTCTACATCTTTAGTTTTTTAATTGTTATACTGGTCATTTACACCAGTAAGTGTTTTCTGGAGATCTTTTACATCTTCAGTATATATATATATAAATTAATTAACAGCTAAAGATCGACGTGATAAAGATAAAGGGCTTATCCCGTATCGGGACGGGCGTAAACCATAGTCCTGTTAACGCCCATACACTTCATTTTATCTTATGTAATAAATCTACTCCATGAAACTTTAACCAACTGTTATTACCAACACCAATCAGTTTTTCCCCTCACTCTCTTAAATTGTTCAAAATGTACACATGTTATCTTCTCTGCTCTAAGGTCTTAAAACTTAAATTCCATTCAACTTATCTTGCAGTATATAAATAAGCAGCATATAAATAAGGAAAGACGCTGAGTTCAAACGGAGGCCGGGGCATTAGCTACAGAGGGGGCACATCAACCGATTAGTTGTGGGCATATGTGAAAGTGCTGTTAACATTATCTCAAAGTGTAACACGTGTTTCAATTTCCTATTCACTCAAATCGAGAGCAAGCAAAGTCAATTGGCTATTCTATCAAGTCGGAAGCTAAGCAAGTAACGCAAGCTTTCATGAAAATCATTCCTTATTCTTATTAAGACATGTTTCAGTTGGCTATTGACTCAAATCACAAGCAAGACAAGCTTTCATGAAAATCAGCCCTTATTCTTATATGAAGAAATCACAATGAACTTCTATAAAGTTCAGAAAACCTCACTAGATATCAGTCATGCTTATACATTATACACAGCAAGAATTTAAATAATAAAATGGAATGTTTTTATTCTTCCTTTCTAATGTATGAATGTTCTTAAAATATGTTGTGATTCCATCAAACATGAATTAATCAGACGCGAAAGTGTTCTTATCATTAACATAAAGTATATAGAAAAGTGCAACATTATGTCCTATCCCTGTGTTCAATCCCTGTTCCCATATTTCAAGCATGAAGCCAACGTATGAATATTTGTTATTCATCAACTCTGTAATAATTCTTCTTATCGCTTCAAAATGTTCTTAAAAGATGAAAAGAAAAACTAACTTACCTTCACACTAGCGAACTTAAATTACTTCCCCTGTTTTTTACTATCATTTTGTGTAAGAAAGAACAAGATGTTTTCCGTACAGTAAAGAATCTTCTTGTTACACAAAAGAGAATTAAATTATAAAAATAAGAAATAAATTGATTGTACCCTCACATCTTTATAAATTCGTTCTGGCATCATTCATTTATACTTAAAAGTGATACACTCCCCTACAATACAATATATTCCATTAAATAAAAGGAAACTCAGGAAGTTAGACTAAGTTTGCATTTTTTAAAGGGATGCCTTGCGCTTTACAAAAAATTTTACACTCTATTTTTATCTTCACTATGAAACCAAGACTTATCCAATAACGAAACAAATTAAATGCCTTATGTTTCTGTATATTAACACACATATTTGTGTTTAATGATTTTATTCATATAAAAGCAAAATATAGTAAAGCTTAAAGAAGCTTGTAAAAATGCTTGCTAGATGGTGCGCAAATAAATGTGAAACATAGGTAAGCAATTAAAACAGATTAGATAATTATTTTAATTATTATTATTTTGATATGTTTAAATGCTATTAAAAATATATATTATACCTGTATTAAGAATAAATTAATCAGAGATTATTTAAATTAAATTAATTTTCATAATCTTTCGTATAACAAATAGCAACTACAGCATGTATTTAGTATACTTTCATATTGTATAAGAGAAGCTGATAATTTACTGATTGAAATGGCCACCAGGATGTGCTCAACCTGGTAAAAAACGATCATTGGTCTCGCCGACCAATCAAAATAAACAGGCACATTTTAAAAACGTGTAATGCTCTTATCAGAGCTTTTACCATTAACTACTTAAATTTTATTAGCCTTCCCCTTATTTTTTCATAAAGGTAAGTATATGAGTGAGTAAGTATGTGAATAGGTGAGTAGGTAATACTATTATATAAGAAAAAATCAAAATTGAGTGATTAGAATGACCATCAGGATGTGCTCAACCGGGAAAAAACGAGTATTGGTCTCGCCGGCCAATCAAAATAATCAGGCACTTTTTTTAAAGGTATTGCTCTTATCAGAGCTGTTACAATAATCTAATTCAATATTAAGATTCCTTCTCTTTATAATGATGTGTATGGCATTGATTGCTTTCGTTTCATTTGTTTGATCAGTTCTGGTTATTCTTATTCACCTCAAAGCTCATGTGGCAGGTGTCGCGTGATGGAAATTTCAAGGCACCATCTTGGATTACGTCATCACTATTTTCTCCGCCAAAATTCAGCCATGATCTAGTACAAACAGCGTTAGGTAACCTCCACATCTTGCCAACGCACCACTCTATCCTGTGCTCACACGTAATGGGAATTTTCATGCGCTGCCTTGGATTACGTCATCACTTTTCCCGCCAAATTTAGCTCATAATCTTGTACAAACACGTCCTAGGTGACTTAAAGCCACCTCCATCCACAAACAACCAACCTAAGTGGCTCATGACGTCAGCACCGCCGCCATCTTGAAATTCAGTCGTTCCCGACCATAACTCATTTTTCCCGCCACATTTAAGCCACAAGCTTGTACAAACACGTCCTAGGTCACCTCAAGCCACCTCCAACCAAAAGCAACTCACTGAACAACCAGCCTACGTGGCTCATGACGTCATCGCCGTCGCCATCTTCAATTGAATCGTACGTTTGAAGAAGGCAACAAATCCAAAAAGCTGTTTTGTGGGAAATTAACAAAAACTGTATAATATGTTTATTATTTATTGAAAGGAAACAATATTGCTACTGAATATTCAAAACGGTCTTCTGATACTTTCGTACTGCTCAGACAGTTTA
>JAGDQP010060189.1:0-12248 GCA_022664845.1 Lepisma saccharinum
AATCTATATATTCGGACTAAAAATGCAATTAATATTTACACATATGGATAAAGTTTGACGAATACTCCTTCAGTTACAACCATGACCATCTTCGTAATTCTGCAAATCCATTCCACCACACCTTACAAATCAGTGAAATCTCTAATATATCGAGTTATCGTAAACTGAAATATTCTACTTCTACCCAGAGTACATTTTAAGTAAGGTTAGCATTTTATAAATTCAACCATTAACATAGCCATATACTGAGACTGGATTCTATAGCTTAGTCAAGGAGCTCATACATAACAACAGAAGTAAAATACTTCAAATTAATTCGTTGTATCTAGCATTGTGCGCCTGGATTAACTCACTTGGCACTAGGTCTATTACAGCTCTTACATACTTACTTATTCAAGGATATTTGTCTATAAAAAGGCCATGTCAAATTCGTCATTCCCTTTCACTATACATACATGAACAAAAGACGAGCAATGGTACAGGTACACATGGTGCTGATATAGTGGGGACAAATTTACTTTACTCGCACACTAAACAGCCGGAACTCGGAAGAGAAGTAACTTCGCTGAAAGCAGATTGCAGGTTCCCTTCCGCTATCCTCAACGCTATCTCGCACTGGCCAGTATAGCCTGCAGCGTCTAGGTTGTCATGGCAACCAGAAGTTCATCATCCCGTCAACGGAAAAATTTTCACCGCGGTAAAATTGTCCCCGCTATACAAAGCACTTATAGCTAGATTTTTTTCGAAGGTATATAAAGGTAACGTTTTCAACTTCGTAAGAATACGATGCCTTCCAGCGCTAGAATATTTACTTATGCTGCATACAAAATTGGAAACAGTTTATTTGGTTTTTCTGCTGGAATTTTGTTACGCTACTTCATTTTCTTTCAGAAACAATTTTTGTTTATTTAGTCAATGAAAGAACAAAATAATAGGTGAAGTACAGCTTCACTAACTTCACCTGAAAAACCGCCACTGAGGGAGAAACACATTTACAGTTTTGGCTAGTACCCGAGAAGTTAAAAGTATTAAGTTTCTATTTTCTTCTTATTCGGAAGTACGAGATCTCTGTTCGAGTCACAGGAATGGCTTTTGTTTTTGTTTTAGTGTACTTACTTATTTTAGAATTAAATTTTACCTTCTCAATGAATATGGAAATTCGTTTTTTTTTCATATATATGTAAAAAAGAACAATGCACTACATATGCCGTACAAAAGTGAAAATAATTAAACTGATTGACGGGCCCGTGAATCAAGTACGAGCTATCCCGACAAGCGCTGCGTTGCATTGATGAAAGAACACGCTTTAAATTATTTCAACATTGCAACAAATACAAGCACACTGACCCAGAGAACACACGAAGGGAAATACACTTTCACGTAGTCTTCGTGGCCGAAGGGTTTTAAACACGTGGATTGCGTACTTTTGATGTCCATGAGCTTGGGTTCGAATGTTCAAATCTACCCCAATTTTTCCTTTTTCTTTTAGCTACGTCGGAACGTTCAACTTTCTTTATCTAATAATTGCAAATGGTTTTTACATTCAAAATAACACCAATTACTGTAGCATCATTTTTCAATTTATTTGTAATGAAGAAGAGAATAAAGACATCGAGGAAAGACAGAAACTGTTACTGAAAGTTATTAATATTAATCGTTACGAACGGCCGAGACGGAGAGCTGAACTTCTAATGGTGGAACCCACGATTTTTTGTAAAATGGGTTAAACCACTCTATATAATAAACCCCACGAACTTGAAGCTGTAATTGGAATTTTCTTAAAGGTCCAATATTTATAGTATTATAGTCCAGTATCTGTAGTCTCGTGGCCCAGATATGGTAATAATTGCAAATAACAAATATTATTGTGGCATTATACAGTAAATTTAAGGTACACGTCAATAGGTGTTTTCATTTTCCACATGCATAAGATTTACCTTCAGTACGTAGTTGTCACTTCAACAATAAACAATATCAATATCCTACTATACGTGGGACGCCACACACATACAGTATATTTTACATAACATCAGGCCCGGAACCCGGAAATCCCTGTGTGAGCCTCGCCGCCCATCTGCCTTGGAAGCATAAAGAAGACCACTTAATCCACTTTTGCTACTACTAGTAGTTTAAGGTTATTGCCGGTTTTCCAAAATTAGCAACTTTGACAAACATAAGAGCAGTACAGAAATTAAAATCTCTGCACGGCTACTTTAGGGCCCTCACAAATCGCAAGAAAGAGCATTGTAAAGTTTAATGGTAAGTGCACATTGCTTTAATACATTCATAATTTTAAGGCACTATATTCATTTAATACTTCATATTTTGAGACCTGATTAGTATCTTGGATCTCTTTTTTGGAAGCCCATTACCATGTAAGATGTTGAAGGCCCTTGAAAGATGACTTTTGGGTTTCAAGCACCAAAACGCCTTCTACAAATAGGGCCCTTTGGTTACCTGTGGGCGGGCCCTATTTTAGTTTTCCGGGTGGGCCTTTGGTTACCATCCCACCCCTGCATAACACCAATCTCGCGAATTATTCTTTGGAGATAAGGCTCTTGTCCCATTTGGTCTTCCGTTTCGGAATGATGATAGTCCCTGTCTATGTAAAGGTCGGGAGGTTTGTGTACCATTACACATAATATTTGCTTCTTGGTGAGTGTGGAACAGAGCTGAAACGTGTCATTCGGGTCAAGTTTTGGACTGGATCTAGGGTTCGCACCCGACCTGACCTGGTGACCCAATTTAAACACCGAGGCCAGAAAAGAGGTTTTACTTATTTCCTTGCGTCTAAATAGTTTCTCTTGCGGGGCTTACCATGACCGGAGATTTAACCCCTGACAACAAAAATACGAAATTCTCATTCAAATGTTTCCCAGGCCCGGTTAATCGGATGTTCGGTTCGGGTTTCGGAACGGGTCACCTATGTTCGGGTCAGACCGGGTCACAAAAAGTGGTCCGGTTTCAGCTCTGGCGTGCACACGGGATTGAGTCCGTGGGGTCTATTGAACGGAGAGGTTCGGAACCCAATTTACACAAAATTGTAGGTCCCATTCTTAGAAGCTCAGCTGTTCGTTTCGGTCGTTCGTAAAAATTAATATTAATAATGTTCAATAACAATTTTTATCTTCGCTCATTGTCTTTAATCCCCTCATTATAAAATATTTGCAAATTAATGTCACAATAATTGGTGTTATTTTGAATGTAAATATCATTTACAATTGTTAGAAAACGAAATTTGAACGTACCGACATAGCTAGATAAAGTAAAAAGTTATAGTCGATCTGGGATTTGAACCCAAGTTAATGGACATCAAAAGTACCATAGTTACGTGCTTGTTATTTCTCGGTCACGAAGGCTGCGTTAAAGAATGTTTACTTCAAGCAAATTCCGTACCGCTGCCATGCGACTTTTTTCTCTGCATTCCACATAAGTTGAAAATGCAGAGTAAATTTTGATATTAGACGACTTCACTCACTAAGCTCATACATAAAGTATTTATAAAGATACCCTTTCCATAGTATCAGTTCGCTTTTATCCAAGTCAGATTTTTTTTGTGAGTAATAAAACAGAAACAAGCTGATCCTAAAGGGTTTCTATACTGTAACAATATTTAATAATAATAATAATAATAATAATAATAATAATAATAATAATAATAATAATAATAATAATAATAATAATAATAATTATTATTATTATTATTATTATTATTATTATTATTATTATTATTATTATATTCTGGGACTGACTTCTAACATGCTTTCCTTCATATATTGCACATATTACAATTAAATGTATCCAGTTCCAATACAACGATGATTAAATTATTACACTCAAGAAACACCGGAATGTTGCTGTGAGTGGGTTGGTGGCCACATGGGTAGAGTGCTCGTTTAATCTTTACTCTTGAGTCATCACAAGGTGCTGTGGTTGGAATCTCGGTTGGAGGAATGCTTTTCATTATTTTTTTTCTTTTGTTCAAAACTTATTTTCCCTCTTTATATTATTTTTGAAACACTTCGTTCCTATGAACGAGGAGTTTCACAATATAAAGAATTGCCAATTGGTAAGATTATTCAGCTCTTAAAAGAGCTCTTTTCCCGTGGGGAAACAAAAAAAAAAAAAAAATTCGTCCAGAAACCATCAGCTTCTACAACTTTTTGCATTCTCGTTGGCATTGAATTAATAAGACGTCTCACGTAACGTGGTTCAGAGCACACATCATCCCAAGCCTGTGACACGCATTTTATAAGATCCTCTCTGGTGGCAGGGGGAGGATTGGGCCACGATTCCTTCATTTCCTTTGTCACTATAGCCCACATGTTTTCTATCGGGTTCATGTCACAGGACAAAGGCGGCCAATCGATGAGTTCAACATCATTTCTGGTTTGGAACCAATTCTGAACTAAATTAGAGTCATGAATTCTAGAGTGGTCCTGTTGGTACTCTATGGTTCCATGCGGATAGAACAATCGGACACTTGGAACCATAACATTTTCCAAAATATGAACATACTGATAACGGTCAAGGTGTCCTTGTATAGGGTACAGACAGCCCCACCTTCTGCACTAGTCCATCCCCAAAATGAAGCTGTTATTCTACCACTTCGATTTGAAGTGGATATGTATTGGCACAAATGCTGTTTATTCAGGAGGTTCCGGGTTCAAATCCCGTCAGGAGATTGATATTTTTCTTTTTCTTTTCTGAAAGCATTGCATTCGTATGTAATTACTAAAAAAAATTGCCTAAACAAAATTAATTTCTTAGTTTTAGCAGAAGTTTCCTTATCAGAGTCTGGAGAAAATGTTCCGTCAATCCGATCATCACGCTACCATATACTCAAATAAAGATGCACTAAAACATTAATTTAAAGAATTTTGTTACAGTCACGGAGAAAGGTATTCCAGGAGTCAAGAATTTAGTTTTTATTTAACTTATATTTATATTCTAGATAGGCACGTCTGCTAAATGCTTTCCTCAGACATGTCACGGCTTAGTGATAGGTCTGGTTCATGCATATAAGTTAAATAGAAACTAAATGTTAGACTCCCAGAATACCATTTTCCGCGAGTGTAGCTTCTAAGAAAGTAACTAGGTTAAATCTATTACAATTATGATAAGGGTAGGAATAAATGGAACACTTTAGAGCAGGGGTTGCCAAACTGGTGAGTGAACCTATATATACAAGGTGCTTTTTTTTTCTTGAGGTACGCAACGGCACGCAGCACAACGACTTTATGATTCAGTCCAAGACTATTCTACAAGAGGCTGGGGTCAGACACGCCCCTTTTTGCCTTTCTGAAGCTGAGGGTAGTTTGTGACGTCACGCGGCAACTGGTCTACCGATGGAATTGCACACATACTGTGGGTTCTGGTATAAAGAACATGCTTGGTAACACATTGGTTGTTTCAATGCGTTAATGTGTCGAGTGTGTTGACGAGTTAAATATTCTGAAGAAATAAACATACAATTGCGCTTACTTAAATAAAAGCTTTGGAGGAAGATTTGATTTGTTATCGGTACGGTACATCACGAGAAACAGCGTAACAAAACACCTAAAATTCAGACACTTTCAATTCTGCGCACACTTTGAATTTGGAAAAGTGTGTGAAAATATTTAAGTAGCACTGAATGTTTTAATAATAATAATAAATTACACATAGCTTATTTCGTGAACAATATTTCAAAAAGTCAACGATTCATCATTTTCTCCTTGACTTCGAAGTAGTTACGGAAATAGGTTCGAAAAACAAGTCTAGCTTGTAGGAAAAGGCTTATTCGATTCGAGTGCATGTCAAACTTCGTAGTCACATCATTGCACGAGGAACAGGCAGATAATGCTTTAAATATACATGTTCTTTTTTGTGTTTGAAAGGGTCATATTGCGTTTTTCGTTTGGAGGAAACGCCACCAAATTATCTTCTAGACAGATATCTTTTAAATACTGATATCATATCATAATTTCGTAAGCAGAAGTTTTGGGATGAACAAATAATTTCTATCTCAGATATCAAGGCGTTAGAGAGAATCAAGCGAAAGGTTAGTTATCTAGTACACTCAAGCACAATACGAGCTGATAACATGTAAAAATTATAACTACGGTAACAAAATAAGTAAAAGGTAAAAAAAAAGTAAAGCTGTCTCCTGTGCGATACGCACGCGCCATGAACAGCATGGGGAATATGGAGGTAGCTCTCCACATAATATTCTCAACCTACGGTACGAACTGAGGTGGGGTAACTTTTCAAATTTTAGAAAGTTTCTATTAGAAAAAGATCGCTCGCCCGCATAAAACAATTGAACTGATGAATCCTAAGCAAACATAGATTCTGCAAGGATTTTCATTTTGAGAGGGAGACTACAATTAGAGGGGGTAGAGGTAACGTTTTGCAGGGTTTAAGTTGATTTTTAATGTAAAAAATTTAAAGTTTAAAGTGCTCGAGAATTTGGAGAAGTGACACATCCTATTGAGAGGGATCTGTCAGAATCACTCCATCGTTTGATATGTCTTTATCATTACTTAAAAAACTGAAAAAGTAAAAGAGTAAAGTTATTGACTGTTATATTAGGATATTTAAATAAGCATTTACCATTAAATTCTAACGAGAATATATTTAATTATATTTTTGAACAACGTATCCATGTGTTCGGCAATTTCACATTTACGACAGGACCCTTAAAAATTCGAAAACAATGTATATGTATAGCACCAGCAAATGCAAGGCCTCCTGATTTCGCCGTATAATAACACTATTATAAAATATTTTGGATCGTTACATTGAAAAAGAAATGTTAGAGATTTTTCAATTTTCTGACAGATCAACCTTTTTGACTTCTGGTTTTGCTATCAATCCTTCAATTTCTTCCAACATTTTAAAATAGTGATGAAGGGTGTTTAATAATCGGAAGGGTAAACCGGAAAAGAGTGAATATATTCCACAAAATATTCATTTTATCCAATTTCTTTTTGGTTGTTTTGTTACGTTCTTGAAATTTATACAATTTTTTTTCTTAAGCTTACGTCAATAACAAGGGCTTATTCGCTGTTCTATTAGAATAATACAGAGGCACTGCGCGAAGTGATAAATACCACGGACTGTGTTGATGGACAACGAACTTTTAAAGTTCCCTTGGCTATTGATTGTCGTAAATTTACTTTTTCTTCCCATTTCCCTACTTTTTGTGAAGTTTATATCAATGTTTTATTTCGTTTGTGATAATGACAACAAGGACTCGCTCATTTCTACACTAGTGTAACAATATGTATACGATGAATCAAGGATGAAAACCCAGAAATGGAAAAATACATGATTTTTACATTCTTGTCTTTAGTTCACAATGGTTCGTGGTGTCTTCAAGTCATGCAGCGTTCATTTAACTCATTTCCCGACGTCAAAAAATGATGAAATTTTGCACAACGACGTAAGTCGGTGACAATACAATATTACATTGAAACTTTCATATATTTATATATATCTTAAAAGCATATTTTAATATTTTATTTAATATGGACTTCTTTATCCTAAAATAAATACTAGTCTGCAACGATCTGTTGTTTGACTGGTTGCAGAACACTTTAGGATTAGAATCACAAAACATTAACTTGAGAAAAGGTATTCGAACACCGCAATAACTCGAAAAATATAATAAAAAACTTTTGAAAGACATACTTTTCTTAAACAATTCGTACTAAACAGTGAAAAATAATTTTGTTTATGCATGGCTTAAAAGAAAAGCAAGAGGCGCGCCAATTCAAGAGCTTATACAGTGATTATATGAGAGCGCCTCTGCTTTTCTTTATAGTCATGCATAAACAAAGTTATTTATCACTTTTTAGTGCGAATTGTTTCAGAAAAGTACGTCTTTCAAAAGTTTCTTTTTAATTCTTTTTCACTCACATCGCTTTGAGTAACAAGAAAATCTGAGATAACTACTGAACGGTTATTGCTGAAGGAATTTGGAAAGAAGTTAAAATTTCATTACAGCCAAAAGTTTCCCTTTTACACTTCAATTTGCTCTTATATAGATATGGTTAGCCTACTGAATTTATATACTCTTATTCTATGGTCTACCGTGCTTCGAACTGCAGCTCGTTCGTGATTCTATGGCAATTAGATACAAAGCTATAGCCATTTAAACCAAATCCTACATCCTAAAACAATCCTTCCGCTCATCGCTCAAGACTTGCCTGCCGCTGTAGGTTTCCGTTGTCGCCATGTGACGTCACGCCTGAGCCAGAGATAACGTGACACAGTACGACCACAGCCTCGTGTGGAGTAGTCTTGGATTCAGTCACTTAAATTATTTATAAAAATTATATAAATTGCTATATAAAATTAATAGAAATCAGCAAATTTTAGAATTAATTTAAGTGACAGTCAAAAAGGTGCGGTATATAGTATATGGTAAGAAGAGTAACAAAAAAGGGGTTTGGACGTTTCCTTACACCTTTCCTGGATACTCTTCTAATTGAGGGTTTAATTTTTCATTCCTTCTTATCACTTACAAATAAAGCTAACAAAACACTGTTTAACTATAGTTGTCGCTAGATAAATAATAATAATAATAAAATTTTCTACTCTCTTTGATCCCACAATACTTGAAGACTACTAATTATTTTTCTTTCTGTAGGGCATGTTTAATGCATTTTCTCCGTTAGCTCTGAGCTTCCGTACTTATTGAGAAGATAAAAGTTAATTCTAAAAGAAGCAAGTACACTAAAAAAAAAAAAAAAAAAAGATTTCTGCCATTCCTGCAACTCGAACACAGACCTCGTATTTCTGAATAAAAAGTTAGTGTTTTTAACCGCTCGGCTACTTGACCGTACTTTACATGTTTTTCTCCCTGTGTATAGTAGTCAAAATGAGGAACACTGTAAATTGAGTTTTCTCTGTTCTGAGTTCCTACGGTTATATTGGCATTGGAATATATTATGTTCTTACAATACTAAACTAATTTTAGAACACAACTCAAGCCTAAAATTAAAACACATTAGAATATTTGGTAAAATAAATTCTGAAGTGGGTCTGCATTGGTTCACACTGTATCAGCCTTCTATTTCTTCTAACAGGTCCTCGGTACACGAGAAAGACATTATTACAATTTAATTTATGAAACCGCCCATTCTTAGTACTTTATTGAATGGAATTCTATTTCTCACCTTCAGGCATCTAAGGCTCAGGCATCTCAGTTGTTTATGTTTATAGTGTAACGAACATGTAACATTCATTTAATTTATATTTATGAACTGGAGTTCGAATTTCATATCATGAAAATGTTAGGAATCTGTTTTTATTTATTTTGACAGAAAATGAAGTGGAATATCCTGTTGCTTTAAAAATACTTGAATATTTCTCTTTTGATAATTTTTAAAAACTTTTCATCTACTTCAGTGTTCCTTTCATCTTTCGTTTGCTTGAGAAATTTGAGACAATACGGAGAAATTAACAACAATCTAAAGGTAATGTTCCTCATATTGTTGTGAGCATTTTAGTACGAATATCAGACTTTTGCATCGGGCATACGTTAGGGGGATTTCCCTCCAATTTCAAAATATGTTTGCAACTGAAATTTTAATATTTCTATATTTTTGTTACCTATAACATAAATTAATGGAACACTGGACAGCCATCGTTATCATCAAGTAGTAGTAGTAATTCTTACTGTACCGAACAACCGCCGCGTTGTAGGGGTTGTGCATACGAACTTCAGATCAACACTCGGGAACTAGGCTAGAAATCATTCGGAATAAAAAAATCCATTTTCTTCGCAGATACACCAGGCGAATGTCAGGAAGGTGTGTATACAATGATCCTGCTTCCTTCCCCATATTTACTCTTTTTTAAGCACTGGATAATATATATAATTTATCTTACTTATAATATAATGACACCTTACATATAATAACAATAGTAATAATGCTCACCGGGAAAAGCGCAAAATTATCACAAATAAAGTTTTCAAGTCCCATTAAGCACAATGAATTGTTTAAATCAGTGGTTCTCAACCTTTTTTGTTTGCGGCACGCTATCCTTTGTAGTGCGATCCAGTGGCACCCGTAACATACTAGTTGGAAACAATGCGGGAGTCGCAAGGAACGAGCTCCAAACAACGAAAAACAACGAAGTGTCTCACAAATAACTCAAATCTTTTATTATAAGGCGTAAACAAACCATTAATTTCCTTGTTTAAAAATGTTCAGCTCATGCATATTTTTTCTTGTTCCTTTTTCTAAATAAATAATGAGTAAAATTGTTTGAAATCACTAAGTCTAAAAAGTTTCACGGCAAACCCAGCAAATCTCGCGGCGCAATAGTTTTCCGCGGCACGCCTGTTAAGAAACATTGGTTTAAACATTATCTTAATGTGATCAATAATTCTTCTGGGTATATATAACCATTCTAGTGCACAATATCAACTAGTAAATGCGATCACAAGTTCGAAGTCAACCAAACATAGTTTTTTCCCTTGTCCCCAAAATATTTCGTCATTCATCCTAGCAAGCACAAATGCTTGAAGTCCATTACTTCTTTTCCTTCTGTAAAACACATTGAATGCACTCATTCCGTTAGTTTTGTTATTACTGAAAAGAAATGTGAGAAAATTAACTTCAGTACTAAAAAAATAAAACTCTTTCATATAAAACAAGTGAAACTGAAGAAAAAAACTGGTGCCATTGACTGGGCTCGAACACAGGTACCCGTAGTTCAAAAAAGGAAAAAAAATAAGAAGTAGTGCGTTTAATCGCTCGGCTTTAAGTTTATGCTGTGTATCATTCGTTTGCCAATGTATAGTAGTAACAGCTGGGGAGCACTGGCAGTTCAGTTTTCGCTATTTTGAGGTTGTATGGCTATTTTACCATCAATAAATATATATACTCTTATATTGCCGTTCAGCAGACTGCATTTAGAATACATGACAAACCCAAAATCAAACATAAGTTGAATATTTGAGGAAATAAAGGCCCAAGTGGATATGCAGTGGTGCAGACTCTATCAAACTTATCACGCTGTCTTTCAATATGCTCAGTACATGATAGAAACTTTATGAAAATTTAATTTTAATATCTCTTTTTGTAATATAATAAAAAAAAGCTCTTTCTTAGTTTTTTAAATTTTAGGTAACCAATACACAACATTTATTTAAAGGAAGATTACCTAATTGAACTTTTGTTTGAATTTCGTGCGCCGATCATGTTTAAAATTCGTTAGATCTTATTTGTTTTAACAAAACCGGTGATGATATTAACGTGTATTTTGGAATATTCTGTTTCTTTGAAAATACTTGAACATTTCTTATTTTGAGAACAAATTCATAATTTTAATCTACTTCAGTGTTATAGGTACTGTTCTGTGTCTTTCAGGTTTATTGCTCCTTCTGTATGCTAAAGGTACCGTTATCATATAATTACAACGATCATAGTGATATATCCGCTGGGGTTTTGCATATTTTAAGCCTCTTTGGCATCTTTCGCTCAGATCGGGATGGGTTAGGAAAAGGGTGAAGAAGGTATTGGTCAGGACTTTTTGTAAGGCACCATTCCGGCATTCGGCTGGTGAAACTGAGACAAACACTACAAAACCTTGGGCAGAATAGTCTGCCATTTAGTTCGATCCCACGTGCCCACCTATTGCCGCTTCTAAGTCCGTTAAATGTTGGAAAATATATTAAATTCATCATAGTTTAGACCATGGATTCAGTCAGGATTTTCAGCTTGAGGGGGTGTAAAATCAAAATGAGAGGGGTTGTAATTGGGGTTTCTAAGTTTCTATCGTTTTTGACCGTAAAAAAATAAAGTTGAGTGTGCTCTCCAGGATTTGGGGGTCTGGCGGAATCACTGCTTTTGATATGGATGTCACTCGCATAATAATGTTAGTAATAATAATAATTACACCTTTGTTGCAAAATGGTCCATCGTTAATATTAATGTTCATCTTCATTCTTCATCACGAAAAACTTCCGTTGTGTCGGTTGGCAACTATTGTAGGTGTTTGATTCCGCTGTTGCTACATGTCTCACTTTTTCGGACTTCGAAATTTTCAGTCGCGCAAATGAGATTTGGAGAACTGTACAAAGTAATATGTCATTCTCAAATTTGTAAGATTTTTTATAATTTCCTTTGACATCGTTTGTTAGAACTTACACTAAGTAAAATGCCACTCACAACTTTTAACTTAGATTAAGTAAACTGTTATTCCTAACTTTGTCACAAAAAAGTTTGTCATACTTTTAAAAGGATTTCTTC
>JAGDQP010060190.1:0-12248 GCA_022664845.1 Lepisma saccharinum
GGCTCAACACGGTGTCGACGTCTGTAGATGTAAGCCCCGTTTTGAAGTAGATCGTCAATTGTCTCCTTGGAGTCAGACAGAACTCGAACTAAGTAAGTTGGACCTTCTTTGCACAGAATTCTGATGACGCATTTGACTTCATAACATTCAAAGCGGAGTTCATCCAGAATTTCGTCATCGGTATATGTTAGTGGTACTCCTTTGAGAACTACAGAGAGAGTAGGGGAGCGACGAGGAGGAGGTTGTTGCTTTTTTGTAGTAGGAGTTAATGATTGAAGATTGGCAGTAGGTCCAAAAATGGTATAGGAGACTTTGTTTAAGATCGTATGAGCAAGATTTGGATCTGGTGATTTGATGAGGATTCCATTTCGCGTGAAGACAATTTCCTGTATGTTTGCTCTTGGATAGTATTTCTGAAGTTGTATCAAGATGTGCTTTGGATTGGAGAATTTCGGATCAGCATTTGTGAGAAGAAAATTGAAGATCGGTGGATGGTCATTGCCAGGAGTAGAAAAATCCATTGCTGATGAGTCTGTATCGTTGTTGTCATGGTTAGATGGAACAGGAGATCTAGATCGATTACGTTGTTCTTTCAGTTTGCCAGAATGAAGATCGTTCCCTGATCTTTTAGAAGAGTTGTTGTCCATGTTTATCTTTGTCACCCTGTTCCCGTGCGAGTTTTCGGGGGGTGGAGGCATGGCCGAAGCCAGAAGAGAAGGAAACTCTCTTGAAGATGAGAGAGCTAATCGTCAAACAGTCTCAATGAAATGAAATGAAATGAAATGAATGAGATGATAAGATCCACTGTGGCTCCCCTAAGAGGCAACAATTCTTCCTCTTGGTGATGTCGACTTGTGGTAACCACTAAATCCTCCACAAAGCTCAATCAAAAATACTGGTACTCTTACTGTTTGGCAACAGTGTATTTCCCAGATAGATGTGTTCTGTCGTGAATCAAGAAACCCAACATGGCTTCTTAACCTCCTTGGTAAACTATTCAATTGCAACATATTTATTTATACAGGAAATAATTACTTTACATCAATACTCAATTACATAAAAACACCTCATTTAGCCATTTTATATTCCTGTGTTATTATTATAATACAAAACTACTGTCAACCATATATATAAACACCGTTTTACCTTTGAAAACACACTATAGTAGTAGCGACATCTGTCGAGCTACCTACTAAACTTCTAAAATATATATGCAATCCGAAACTCGATTGCTCTTTCATAAGTATTTATTATTTGATTGTTTATAACATAAATTAACATTTTAATCTTTAAAATAATAATTAGATAAAATAGTCCATGAATTTCAGATTAAATATCTGAAATTACCTTTACCTAAACCAGGTTGAGTGGTTGTCCCATATCATCTGGAGTCATTTACTAAGCTATTTGAGATGTTACATTCTAATCATCATTTCGTATCTCTGAATTGAGGCTCTGTTTCTGTTTTAACTTTTGTAACCACAAAACCACTGTCTCTTGGAAGGTAGTACTGTTGAATAGCATCAAACAAAATTAAAGGGCTGATAGGAAAGAGCTTAATCAAAATAAAGAAGTTAAATATGTATATTTTCACATGTTTTTGTTAGACATACAAGGTCGTGGTATACGGTACCTAGAGGGGTCTCATGAGTCCTTTGTCAAAGTACTCGATAGGAAAACCAATGAAATGTACGTAACTGTATAATGGAAGCATATTCTACAACAGTTACTTTATTTTTCATATAGTTAGATGCCTTTATTTAGTATATATACGTTCCAATATTGAGTATAAGAACTCAAACCTTTAAGACGTTACGCACGAATGTTTCCTGTGGATTCTACGTCAAGTTGGTTCAATGTATTATTTTGTAATTCAAAAATGAAACAAGAATGCTGATTCTTAATGCTGTTTTAGAGCCTTCTCTATTTCTGGAGGTGTATGAGCATTATTGCTTGAGCGGTTAAAAGAATGGAGATTTTAAAATTAGATATCTAAAAAAATTTGCTTGAGCTAGTTTTTTTTTTTCAAACTCAAGTCATCACTAAGATGTGGCAGAAGGTAACAATTTCAAGAATGTCTAATAACAGCTCATGTTTGGAAAATAATAAACTCTAGTAGTTAAACGAGCTGATAGAACCGTAACTAGAAACACGGAGGAAATTATAAAACAAATATATGAAAGCTTCTAAATATAATTATAGTGCATCGATGAATCGCTAAGGAAACGAGAGTTAGAATAAAATGATGCAGACGTTCCAAACATAATGATAGAAAAGTGTTAAAGTTTTTTTTTTTCTTCTAGGGATGAAGGAAAGGAAAATGTATAGAATCGTATGGACTCACAGGTAAAGATATTTTACTAGGAATTAAACTGTGAAAAACTTGCCAAACTATTAATGTGTCTCAGGAAGATATAACATGCCTGAAATTGAATAATACATTTTACGATCATGATACAAAACATAAGGAGTAAAGAATGTGTCAAAAACTATAGACTGATTAGTTTCGTGTAAGTTGTTAACAAAAATGTATACTAAACTCGTTCTGAAATATTTAATGAGAGTGGGGAACAACAGCCGGATTTGGTGATGGACTTCCCACATTGAGTCAAATGAAGTTCTGAACATAGAGAAAGAAGGATGTGATTAATTTCACCTTGTACTGTGCCTCGCATTCAAATATCTAAAAAGGAGGCCTTAGTTTTGCTCTCTTTCCGTTTGAAAATCAAAGAATTGAAAATACATTTACCGAACGGCTACGGAAAGTGTACTATAGGTGTCAAATCTGCTATTCGAATACAACAAGGAACAATTATTGAATGGGAACCATTCAATAATTGAAACAGGATGGTTGTGGTGACAGGTACAAAAGGAAATCTCATTATTTTGTATTATCTTCGGAATAACTAAACAATTTTGGTCGTAGTCCCATGAAATAACTGGAGATCACCAATGTGGATTTAGAAGAAATAGATCCACGTTGGACCAGATTTTTGCCTTGAGACAATTTTTGGAGAAGAAATGGGAATACAATCGGACGGTTCATCATTGATTTTAAGAAAACATATGATTCTATCAAAAGGGAAAATTTATACAGTATCCTGGTTCGATTTGGAATTCCGAAAAAAAAGGTTCAACTAATGAAGATGTGTCTCAACGATCCCATAAGCAGAGTACGGATAGGTAATAATATGTCAGATAGTTTCAAGATTCGTAACGGATTGAAACAAGGCGATGCCTTGTCACCACTACTGTTTAACTTTGCGTTAGAATATGTGATTTTAAAAATTAAAGGGGACAAAAAGGGACTATCATTGAATGGTTTGAATCAACTGTTTGTATACGCGGATGATGTAGATTTAATAGGGGACGATATAGATGCACTACAAAGCAACACCGATGTCTTAGTAGAAGCGTGCGATTGGATAGGTCTACAGGTAAACATAGATAAAACAAAATACATGGTAACAAGCCGAAACACAGGGAATGAAGGAAATAAAAACATAAGAATTAAGGATGAGGTCATAGAGAAAGTAAACAAATTTAAATACTTGGGAGCATACGTAACAAGCAAAAATGAGGTCACGGAAGAAATAAAAAATCGCTTAGCATCGGGGAACGCATGTTTCTATTCAGTCCAAAAACTTCTAACATTGCGAATAATATCAAGCAAATTGAAATTAAAAATATACAGAACGGTTATTCTGCCGGTAATACTTTACGGTTGCGAAAGTTGGAGTACGACCGTAGCTGATGAACATAAATTACGTGTATTTGAAAATAAGGTTTTGAGAAAGATATACGGGCCGAAACGGGAAGAGATGACTAGTGAATGGAGGAGACTGCATAATGAAGAACTCCACGGATTGTACGATTCACCAGATGTTGTAAAAATAATGAAATCGCGATGACTAAGGTGGGCAGGCCATGTAGCTCGGATGCGGGAGAAACGAAGATTATATTATATCATGGTTGGAAGGCCGGATGGAAGGAGACCATTGGGAAGACCGAGACGTCGTTGGGAAGACAATATTACAAGAGATCTTCGAGAAATAGGTGTTCGTGATGGAAACTGACTTGATATTGCCCAGGATAGAATCCAATGGCGAACGTTTGTTACTACGGTGATGAACTTGCGAGTTCCATAAGCCATAGAGTTAGTTAGTTAGTCCCAGTTACGGCTTGATGACACGGTTGGAAATAAATGAACGTGAAATAATAACCAATTGCGAGATTTTATAATAATATTGGGTTCGTGCGAATAAAATGACCGCTTTGACGCCTGAGGAAACGCACCTCAGCAATACAACATCGACTCAGATTACTCGTCTAACGTCACAAAGTCTGTATATGTTCACCAAACAGGCTGGGGTTACCCAGATAGCCAGGAGGCACTGTGTTGTTGAACATGGTCGTATGAAAGTGCACCAAAGAGAACACACAAATTCTTTTATAAATTTTAACTGGGACATTCTACACAACAAGCACAAAATATTAGCAGTGAATTTGGGACACGAATGGACAATGAACCGTTTGCTAGTGAATTTTCACTCCGTGACATATCATCGTAAAATAAACCGCGAGGACACAGACCAATAACACGTTCTGATGAGCTGTTCAAGAACTCCGTGGAAGTAGACTCTCGAAAAAGTGTTCGTTCCATTACAGACGAATTAGCTATACACCATACCACTGTCAATCTGCAGCTCCGTGCGATAGGTAAAGTGCAAAAGTTGCATTCATGGGTGCCACATGAGTTGACACGGACACCAACAAAAAACGCTATGTGGAAGTGTGCAGTTCTCTAAGTCTATGGAATAAGCGGGAAGGTTTTCTGCATCGGATTGTCACTGCAAATGAAAAATGGATTAGCTATGATAACGGTAACCGACGAGGACAATGCTTGAATCATGATCAACGTCCAGTATGGTGTCCTAAGCCACCTCTACACCTACGCAAGATGCTAGTATGGTGGTCTATAGTGGGAGTGATCCATCATGTGTCTCTAAGGCAAGGTGAAGCCATCACTACAGATCGTTACAGTTCTTAACTCCGTGAAGTGCACTACAAGCTTATCCCAAGCATCCACAATGCTTAACAGACATGGTGTCCGTATGATGCATGTTAATGTCCGCCTACCCGTCGCGCAAAGAACGGTTGACGCTGTCTTAGAGTTGCAGAAAAAGAAATAACTAACTTGTATTCTTAAAAGTAACAATGAAGAAATATATATATATATATGGATATAAAACTGTTAGTGGAAGCATTTGCATTGTGACATAGCATAAGATAGGCTATTAAATAAAAACGGTGTACTAGGGTTAGGTTCCTTGGAATCGGAGTATAGATTAGTTTATTTTTTGCATAATGATCGACGAATAAATACTTTCACGGTATACTCGTGTATTTCAATATGCAATTTCGTGGTATCAATGCGTTTCAAGGATGAGAAAATTTAATTGTTTTCTTATATTTTCTGTATATTACGTAAAACATTAGAGTGAACGTATCACGATTAAGATGATTTAGATGGGCGGTATTTTACCATCATTCTTTTTTTCAATTAACTGTTGTCTCCAAAGAACTGGGGAGGCAATGAACCGCCCATTTAAACCCAATCCTGGGTTCGCCACTGCCTCTCAAAAATCATGGGTACAAAACCGGTATTTTGTACCCACAATTCAAAGATACCTAACCATTCTGCAATGACACGAACATTTCTTTCGAGGATCTGCTTCAACAGTGTTCCTCAACAGCACATCCGAACATCATAATAGTCGGTGCCCAGGGTGATCCTTTTGCAATGTTGTCACCGGAAGGAAATTTGACAAACCAATGGTGAATGAATGGTGCGTTCATTCACCATTTGTATTCCAAATGCACTGTTAACGGTATTGCTGCTTGTTGTGCAGAATACCTCAGTTCGAATTCATAAAAATACAGTCGGAATTGTTAGAAGTTTGATCCCAGTGAACCCGTCTGTTGTGTTGCTGACGTGCGTGCCCAAACAGGCGTGAAAGCGGCCACTTTATTCGCAGCAAGCCAGCAACCCAACATATTTTTAATAACTATTGTCCTCGCATTAGTTAGAACGAAAATGCACACAAGCTATTAGACTTTGGTTCAATACTTATAAATATAACTATTTGATTGTATTCCTAAATTTAAACATATTAAGATGTTTTCAACCGAAATATTAAGGAAATGGTTAATCTGGTTTTAACTAATTTGATAATTTATAACTAAAATATAGACAATCAATTTCCTTTTCAGGAAATTGTAAAACGTTACCTGACCTGTGGTGACTCATTATAAGTTTTCCATGTTCTATACAGCTTCTCTCTTGGAATTTTCGAAGATAATAATACAATAACATCAAAAGTATTGTATGTGACACTTCCAAAACATATCTAAAGGAAATGAATTATTTAGTTTTGTGTGACGTTTATTAAAATCCTAAGTGAAAGCTATCAGGAGATGTGTTTTTCTGTAAACTATCCTCTACTGGGAGAAACTAATATGGTACATCCATGGTATGCCTAATATGGTGAGTTTAAATTCGTTCATTCGAATATATTTCGTTGTCAGTAAAATTAACACTAATACATAAAGAGAAACAGATTATAGTTAATGTTTTGAAACTAGTAACAAAGTAACATTATTTTTTTTTACAATTCGGGAAGTATAATTTGCATGAACGGAAAATAAACTTCAAACTATTAATACTTTTAAATGTTTTCGTTTTCACTGTGGAGTGTTCTTCAACCAGTAATTTACATACAAATAAACTAAATTACATTTTGCATTCTCGTTCATGCTCTTTATAGCTCTTACCTACAGAACAAATATATATTGGAGGTAAGCGCCATCTATTGAGAAATAGGTACTTTTACTTTCCCGACGAACAAGCTTTTACCATATTTAGCAGTAAATATTTGTGGAAGCAAATTGAACTCCTGCACATTCCAGTTCTGTTAATACGCTTTCTGTGACCAAATCGTATTGCCATAATGTGAATCGGTGATTCTGTCTTTGAGTTTGAATTTATTTGTATCTCTAAGGGGAAGTAATATTGCTTTGTGAGACGTTTTGTACAAGAAATGCAAACTTTTGTCCAATCCAAAAATATGTAAACCTTTGCATTAGATGACGCTTCTGTGATATCCTTTCTCCATTGTTTCAAGGCCAAAGAACATTGGCAGAAACAGTAAATCTGTTCTATAATGTGATTCTTCCTAAGCTCTTATCTAGTCAATATTCTGAAATTGTACTATACCACGATAACTGTAAATATTAAACTTACCAAGTATTTTACGTTTAGCAGTAATATATACATTAAATATCAACAAAGTTCTTTACGACTATCAACAGTTCACGGCAGCTATGAGATGATAGCCCCCCAGTAGAATACATACGTGTTTTCAACATTGAATTTAGGTTCATTTCGTTGATTAACCGTTATCAGTTGAACAAAATACGTTTACTTTGAAATCATACTTCAACAAAGACGTCATTGCGTTGATAAGACGTTATTACAAAGTTTATTCAATTGTTATTTTCAACTATGGTACAATAAATTTTGTTTAATGCATTTCTTACTAATGTTATGTCAGAAAATATATTTATAAACTAATGGGATAACACAAACTGATTTTGGTGTTCTCTTGTGCACGTTGAAAACATATTGATTTTTAAAACATATTTCAACGAAGTTATAATTTCGTTGATACGACTTTAATGTGACGTACTGCCAACTATCATTCATTCTATGTCCTAGATTTCGTTTCACACTTGTATTTTCAATTTAATTGTTTAGACATTATAATTAAAAGCGAATACAATGAAAATGACACTATTTTTCACATTTTCATTTGCATGTACAATTCAAAACTACATTTCAATGAACATTTATTTTCAACGACACCGTAAAAGAGTAGTGGCCTGTTCAGGTGGATTCTGGATAAGTGGCCAACACGTCGAGCTACCAACGAGAAGTGCAGAACGTTCCTGTGTTCGAATTATTTACAGTTTGGAAAATTACCACTGTATATCACGATAAAAGCAACGGATAAAATGAAACTAAATGTGTGTATACCAATAGACAGCATTCATGCTCTGTTTTGGTCAACTAAACCCGTTTCTTCATTGTTTCCTCTCAACCATTATTCAACGTCGAATAAACCGTTGAATAGGCGGACATTTCGGTCCATTTACAACGTTAACATAACGTTTCGGTACTAACGTTTAATCGACGTGTTTACAACGTTTCTATGCTACTGTGGCCCGGTATTGTGTACAGCGAAATATGCCCTTAGTTCGACTTCTGTCCCTTGATTGCAATGATCTATGTCCAAAGCAATTTGTTACATGATGTTTGGCCAGCACCGTTGATTCCAATATGATCGGGGCATTGACCTGCATGGTACGTAAACCTCTCTGGAACTAATAGAATAAGAGCTTAAATTCTTTCGTATACCCGTGCTGTATTTGATCTAGTGAACTTCCCAAAGGAGCAATATTTGTCTGTCACGTGACTGGGAATTGTGAGGTTACAAATATGGTGACGCATCAGTCGGGTGTCATTTTTGGTGTTTTCAATTTGGAATTGGGGGAAAGTGGAAGGATCGAGTCTAACGCGAAGCCCTGAATACGGAAAATATTATTGGTTGTATTGACAGTACATTCCTATGGGAAATTAAGATGAATATTCAAGTCCTTTTCAGATGGCGCATACAAAGGAAAGAAAACATGTTAAGATAACCAGGCGTGTTGTCTCCCACAAACTGTAAACAGAGAGGTCTCCGGGCGATGATATTGCAATCTTCCACTTTAAAGAGATAAAAACTTTTGTGGAAGCTTTAGTTTTCTGGTAAATAATGATATTCCATGGGATGTCTTTATATACAAGTTTCACGGTAATTTCAGCAATTTATGACCACACTGTACACATTATCCCAACTTGTTGGATAGTGGTGGACTTATATTGTGTCAATTCTGGATGAATTCTGCGTCAAATGAAACCAAAATTAGCTTTATACCAATTACTTCTACGTGGAAAGCTGGAACGCCCAGATTAAAGGGAACATTGAATGACATCACAAAACTGGTTATTCAGCGGTTGTAAAGTCATTTCCTCCACGTTCCGCCATAAGGACGAAAAAGTAAGCAGTTGAAGTTCCAGCCTGAAAACAACATATACAAGCATAAAGCGCATACTGAGGCATCATACCGCGTGGCATAGATCATCCCCCGAATGAACCTCAGTAGCATACAAACGTTCAAAGACGGTGGAGCCAACGTTAATCCTGTTACGAACGTTGTATATGTACTTAAATGTTCGCCTATTCAAGGTTTTCCTTCGACGTTTAGAATTAATGTATTCTTCAACGGCAAGAAGTAGACAATGACCAACTTTTTTTTCCTAACGTTGTATTTGGCCACCTGCACAACGGCTCGAAACTATGTTTGGCATTTGACCAAAACAGAGCAATGAGTTTGTAAATTTTCCATGCATCTGCAATGGGATTCGAAGCTGGAACTTTCCCCACTCGTCGTTACTAGCTCCTCACGCTAGCCAGTCACCGCGAATCCATCTACTGAGCAGCTATTATTTTACTATTCCCATTTTTATGAATCAAAAACTTTTTCTGAAGTAAAATTCATGTATAGGCTAGGTAGAATCGGGAAAATTGAACTCCTTCCTTGCGGCAACTGTAAATTTGGCTACCTTTTTGCTCTACGCTACCTCCCCCTCTACATGAAATATTACTACATTTTTAATACATTTTTATCTATACTCCTCGAATTTGGGATTTCGAAATGAGCGTGTATGTCAATCAGAAAATTCCTAATATTATTTTACCAAAGAGAAATAACAAAAAAGTACAGTGCAAGGATTTAGCAAAAAGAAGAAAACACAAAGTTAGGACCCCCTGTTAATAGTATGTCTGGTAGCCCTAGAATGTGTCTTTCTAATAAAACAAATATTTCTTTTTCAAAACATATTTATTCTTCAAACCGGGGAGACAAATAGCCAGAGATTAATGCCTTAATCCGGGAATACTGTCCGGAAACCTGGCGTGAATGTTCACTCTAGTATAGGTTGGAATTTCACGCTATATAGGATTGCTGATTATATCTTCGTTATTAGTTGATTTTTATCTCGCCTCCCGGCCCATCAGATATTTGAAACATGGCTAAAGATAGAATTACTTTCGGGGTTAGGGGAATGTTTTGAGTCTACATAATATAAAATAATTAATAAAGTATTAATCAGAGTATGAATATTACTCGTGGCCGGGCAGTTACATTGACGAACTTTCAAAGACAAATGCAGAAAGTTCCAGCTTCGAATCCCACTGAAGACCGAAACAAAATCAATGTATAAACGTAAAAAAAATACTATCTGTTTGTCAATTGAAAAGGTGGTTTTGACCCGTTGAACAGTTGGGCAAATACAATCTTACAAAAACATTTAAAAAATACGCCACTTCCTGACGCTGGAAACTATGTTAATTCTAAACTTTGAATAAACCGTTCTCACTAAGAAGAAATGGCGTTTCAAATTTGTATGATCTATATTTTCACGTGACATATGTTGAGGATTGAAAACTACCTTACCACATTTCATAGAGATTTCTTCTTTGCATCGACAAATGGCGAGCTACAATTAGTATCATATGAAGTTATCAAACCATATTTTACGTCCATTCTATCTTTGGTAGCCCACTACATACTTTCATATTTGGAGAGTACATCTCTGGGCCCAGAGTTTGCCTCTATTAAAGAGTTCTTCGTTTGGGCCTTGATCGTTTTTATTTTGGAACATTGCACAAGGTGTGTTTATATTACATTCCATTTCTTGCTGTCTAATTTTAATAACAAATACAATTGTTAAATTAATAAGAAAACAACACTCTTTACACTCGACTATCTCAATTTCATTTAAATATACACGTAGCTATGTATTTAGTGATTAAACTCTAAAAATGCTTATTTCTCAAAACGTTAAAAAATGAACCATGATGGTTATTCCCTATATCCTTTCTTCACGTACTGTTAACGTGAACTTATTGCATTTGCCAGATGGTAGGACTGAACAAGTATGGAATGGTATTTAAAATATTTCATTAGAATTCAACTACTTTTACACGTAAATAACATCAACTCCCAACAGGATAATTTGTTTAAAACGTAGTAGCGATGTATTGTAATGTGTGTTGTCTTATCCAGCAATTTACTTACCATTTTAAGACATCACCAAAAATTCTCGTTATCAAGAATATGGACGTAGAGGATAACAGAATTTTAGTATGAGGCATATTGTCTATTAGCAATATCCTCATCATATATTCCTTGGAATAATTGATCACTTATTAACCAATTACCTGGTATAAAAGTCTCCTTAAGTAGGCCTCTCTGGTAACACCTAAAGAAAATACTCAACCTCGATGTTACAAATAAAGGGTGTTCCTGAAGTTTAAGTTCAAAGGAAAACATGTGAAATATTTTAAAAATTTAAATAAAGCTTTTATTTCTTAAGTTTCTTTCTTTTCGTGAATATTAGAAAATCACAAAATATGACACTCACGTTCCTGGGCAATATTTATAACCCAAGGAGAAAAACAATTATAAAAGAACAATTCATTCATTAACAAAAATAACCTGTTAATATATTCACCTTTTCTGAAGAAAGAAGAGTATTTGATTATACAAACAAGGAAAATTTAACTAACCAAAACAAGAAATTTTCTATAATCAAATCAAAGAAATAACTTAAATACATACCTTGTCATCAGACAAAAATTTTCAAGACTTCCTTTTCGTTTGCTTTTCCTTCATTTAATCAGCAAACTATCATGAACCATTCTAATAAAATTTTATTACACAAAATTTTATTCGTTTTAGAATTTTAAAGGATACGACCTCTTTCTCAAAGGATACTGCAGGTTTACACTAAATATGATATTTTAGTATTTCAAAAAGGACAATCAGTCACAGAAACTTCACTGTTATTTTTCCTGAACAATTTAACTGTAAGGATTTTCCCCTCACTATCCTCATTTCACTCTTTTCCGATCATTCTTGTTAACCAGGAATTACCGTTCCTCAAATTCATGAAAATGGATTCGTGTGTACATTCACAATAAAACGTTATTTCTATCTATACACAAAATCTCCTGATAGAAATCAGTAACGAGAAAACAATTCACCACTTCCAGAAATTTAGGATTTCTTTTCCTCATGGA
>JAGDQP010060191.1:0-12247 GCA_022664845.1 Lepisma saccharinum
TTGAGATCTAAGGTGCCAACTATGTTAATGTTGAATCCGAGGCACAACGGAAAATAAGAATATTCGAGGTCGAAGCCCTGAATATATCAATTTAAGACATTCCTGACATTAAAATAAAATATAAAACAACGATGAAAGCAAATATAGGGAAAGGGGCACCAGCGGCAGGACATTTAAGGGACTCTTTCATTCATTTTGTTTTCAGATTAATTGTTTGGCTCAATACTTATACTCTTTATTTTTATGCTTTATACCTTTCACAACTAAAATAAAACATTTGTAATTTAAAATTTTAAACGTATTTCGTAATGAAGATTATTTTTAGGAAAATAGGCAGTTTTCACCAATTGTCGTTTTCTTAGAACCAGTACTCAACCAGGTATGTACCAGTTACCGAACACGTGCGAAAAAGGGTAGAAATATCTATAAGTACTTGTGCATTCAGAAATACTTGATAGTTATAATTTAGGCAATTAGAAATAAAGCGTTTACATGGGTATATATACACTTATACATAAATAAATTTAGTATATATATATATACTAAATTTTACAGGAGAAGTGTTTGAAAGTGATTTTTTTTTAATTGGAGTTATTTTATACATCTTTGTTATTATTTGAGTTGTACTGATTATTTTTACACAGTTGTTCATGAAGGACAGATGTTTCATTTAAGGATGGTATCGAGACGAGACAAGACGAGACTGATATCAGTTTCGTTCTAGTCTCGAATTTTTTTTAGGAAAGTCTTGGTCTTGGTCTCGTCTCGATCTGGAAATTCTGTTCTTGGTCTCGGTCTCGATTGTAAACCTCAGTCTCGTCTCTGTCTCGAGTCTCGACATGTTAGTCTCGGTCTTGTCTCGGTCTCGTCTCGATAGTCTCGAAAGGCGATAGACTTTAAAAAGTTGAAATCCCTTGACTTATTTAAAATGTGTATGCAGGCCTTACCATCTCAGTACAAGAACAAGAATATTAATATGATATTAACATAGTTTGTTATATAGTTAATTTGGGGTTTAGATTAGAAATAATATTCTGAAATAGAGAGAAACACATTACGATTTTAAAGTAATATAAAGCTTTAATTAAGATATATATATAGAATACCAACAAGTGAGGCACATGAAAATATTTCTATTATGGAAACGTATCCATGTTATACCACAGATCGCGAAATTAGTATACGTAATATTTAAGTTTTGCTATTTCTAAATTATATTTAATTTGAGTTAATAATTGTTACGTTAACAATGAAAAATTTACATTTTAGCCCAAATTTTCTAACAGATTTATAGAAATAAATGAACATACATTGTTAAAGCTATTTACGAAACATTCCTGAGAAAAGCTAGGCAAACTGGGAATTTTCAGTAGTTTGACTTAAAAAAAGGCATCCATCATACAGTTCTTAGGAATGTTGGGAGCAAAAGAAAAAAAACTGAAATCTAAAGGAGATTTGAACACGGGTCATTTAGTTAAAAATCCAGCGTTGTACTGATTATTCTAAATATCCAGTTAAAAGAAAACAGTATAGATTGTTAAAATTATGTTGGCTGAATCCCGAAGATATAAACACGACTTACGCCACATTTATGTAATTGTCAATTGGGGTTCCGAATTCCAATTTACTTAAAATACTTCCCATTTCTACCAAAATAAGAACTGAGAAAATGGGGGCAGCAAACTCTTGATTAACATTACATGAACAGCTACGATAAGAAACATCCTTTCATCCTGCGCATGTGCAAAACTGAAAACGAAAAATATCTATATAATCATACGAAAAGTCTCTTAGTGTTCCTCCCTTACAGTGAAATAACATGAAATACTAAAAATTGTGCGAAACATCCCTGAGAATCACAAGCAGCGTTAAAATTTTTAACAGTGTATAGTACGTGACAAAAAAGTTATTTCTTGTGAACTATCGTACAAGGAAATAATCAAATACAAATAAATTAGAAATAGGATTTACCGAACTTTACCGCCACAAGTTTACAATACTATTCTTAACTTCATTCAGTTGATAGGTATGGATTACAATTCATATGTATGGATTACACAAAGCTGCACGTCTATACATTAAAGCAAAATGAAAAGAGTGAAGTGTGTTCCCGGTAGCCGCTACTTTCAAATAACGTTTTGCGATTCTTAAAAACTGAAATAAGCACATTGCTATTTCAAATAAGCCGTGTTCTCAGATTAAAATGTCATTCTAACAGTCCTAGCAAAGCATAACTAGATAAAAATTAACCTTACTGTGTCTAGGCATTTCTATGTACAATCTTATATCCCCTCTATGTCCGTCTGTCGACTGGGCTACGAAGGTGTTTGAGTTGTTGTTTGAGAGGTCTCGGCGAAACTTCACCCATGACATATAGATAAATAATCCAAATTTGACGCCCTCCCCTCCTCACTTGATTTATATAGGTCGTGCAGAATTTCTTCTGCATAAACTAAGAAGTTCCTACAGGGAAACTGTATACAACATTTAAGTTTCAGCAACAAGTGCTGGGCAGACATACACAATCGCTTTGTCTGTCTGTGGACAACTTTCAAATCAGGAACTACCAGGGCTACGAAGATAGTCGAGGTGCTGTTAAAGTGTCCCGGGACTGAACTCCGACTTATTTGTTTCCATATACGTGTATATAAGGTTTCGCCACGTGAGAATTGTTTTATTCTGTCACAAAAATCGAAAATTGACTTTTTACTGGAAATATTCTCTATGTCCCGCATATTTTCAATATCCAGTAAGAGTTCTAATCAATTCCTGCAGGAAATACGAAAACCAGAAAACTGTTTTATGCTATGTCGCCCAAAGTAACAGAAAAAAAAGTATAATTCTGTTTTAATATAAGTCACTGCCTAATAAGCTGTCCGTGACTATAGTGTTATTCTATGTCATTACACTTTTGTATATGTGTTGTTTTATTCTATGTTCTTATCCAAAGAGATTCGCTCTACATGTCACGTGACAAGATTGGTGCCACCAGTACATTTTATAGAAAATAGTTGTGAGAGGAACTGCTTTGAAATCTTTTATTGGAAACGTAAGTATGACGCTAATAAGTGGTGGTTTTATTGTTACTGTTTTTGTCAAATAAAGCTTGCCCTTTTAAGTGAAGTGCTTTGTAGATGCAACGAAGAATATTGGGTCTATTTTTTGGATAATACAATTTTCAAGTACTGTGACCAGATAATGTGTTTCCTTACGGATGAAGGATATTTCAAATTATGCTGATGATAATGAAATGGACTTAAGTGCCACTGTTAGGTTGGACACACTCGATGACCGCTATGTGGACCCTGACTATGTCCAAAGTAGTAGCAACGACGAAGACGACCAGCCTGCTGGACCTTCTAACAGCAGTCAGATGTATGCATCATGTGTGCTTGTTTGAAAAAATCTGACCTTCCTTTCAAAATAGATAAAACGCAAATATGCCCAGGCTAACGCAGTTTTTGAGAGTGGCGGTTTAAAGGGTCACTCCATCAGGCTTAAATGTGAGATCTTTTCCTTCCACTAAGAGTAAAAAAAAATTATTATTACTATTTACAACTCAGTATTGAACTAATGACTTGCGTTGAAAACACCATCAAATCAGACATGATGAAAACAATGGTCATGAAAGAGATTCTATCTTAAAGTTCCTCATTAATTTAAAATAAAACTCAGCTGTGAAAACAACCATGGACCGTACGCCCCAATGTCTGTTACGATCATCGCAAACAGTCCCAGAAATTTATAAAAGCAATTTTAATTTTAATTTTATTTTATTTAACTTTCGTACCAGATTAGGAAAATCAATGACGTCAAGGATTCCCATTCAGTGCAATCCAATTCAACATGTATGTAGATTTGTAGTGAAAGTCCCATTGCTTTATTTTGAGCAGGCACACTTTTTAATCCTGTTGCAATATTTAACATTGCTGTTATTGCTATTTTGTTCATTTTCTTTGTTCTTCCTTACTACGAACATTTAGTTTTCAACACAAGACAAGACATTGTTTCTTAGCTTAATTTTCTTTGTACTGAACAGATATCCTGCCCAAACACTTTGTCTAAGGGACACTCGCGAACTCGGACAGGAGAAACCGGATGAAGGTTTCTACAGGAACTAACTGCAGGTCGCTGAATCCAGTGGTGATAGTTGTTTCCATGCAAAATCACGCAGTCAAGCAGTAACGGCGCCAGCTCATGGATGATAGGTCTATGTGCTAGAGAAGAGCTGAGAAGAAACGGGAAAATTGAAATCCTGAATGTAGTAAATATGATTAACGATTGAGTCACAATATGTAGAAGCACATGTGAGTGCCGTATGTGAATCACAGCGTTGATAACGCAGTGAAAAGAATGTGTGAAAATGGGAATGGAAGAAAGTGTCAAAAGAATGCGAAGTAATGGAATACATAAAAAACCCGACACAATAGTCGGGAATGAGGTTTTGTCATGTTATAAAACAGTGTTGCTAACTGCATAAAGAATAAAAGAGGTAATAAACGTACGTTAGAAGCAAAAACAAAGACCTGCAATCAGGCAAGATAAGCGGGAGTGAATCAGCAGGCACAGAGAGAAAGAGTGGTGTTTATTACCTCTTTTATCCTTTATGCAGTTAGCAACACTGTTTTATAACATGACAAAACCTCATTCCCAACTACTGTGTCGGGTTCTTTATGTATTCCACAACTTCGCATTCTTTTGACACTTTCTTCCATTCCCATTTTCACACATTCTTTTCACTGCGTTGGAAACGCTGTGATTCACATACGGCACTCACATGTGCTTCTACATATCGTAGACGCAATTAATCATATTTACTACATTCAGCATTTCAATTTTCCCGTTTCTTCTCAGCTCTTCTCTAGCACATAGACATATCATCCATGAGCTGGCGCCGTTACTGCTTGACTGCGTGATTTTACATGGAAACAATTATCACCACTGGATTCAGCGACCTGCAGTTAGTTCCTGTAGAAACCTTCATCCGGTTTCTCCTGTCCGAGTTTGCGGGTGTCCCTTGTTAGTAGTGTCTTTGTAAAATAAAATAATAATGAAAAGATGAAATGGTGTTTTTTTTTTTAAAAAAAAATAGTCCTATGGTGCCTGCGGATACTGACATGCATTTCCCTGCTTCTATCCATGAATATTTCACTCTAAAGGAAACCAAAGAACTTGACATTCTGAATGTTATGTGCAATTTGACAATACTTTCGTCAATACTCAAATACATGGCATTTTTGTATGACATAGAATAATTCTCAAAACCTTAGAAGATTCACCCTGCGTTTCCATAAAATAATTCTATGTAAATTCTTTGTTTTTACAATTTCTCTGCCACTAAACAAGTCCGAATTTCTTTTTCTTAAGAAAATGATACTACAATTGATGTACTCTTATACTACATCAGCAATGTTTTATAGTTGTGAACAGTTTTGCAACAGTCGAAGAAATAAACTTCAAATCGCTCTCCTGTAAAACAGAGGGAAGTTGACATAGAATAAAACAATTCTCAGGCGACGATTTGTTGAATTTATCACATAATGTGTTTTTTTTTAAATTTTCAAATGCTAACCTCCAACCAACTTGTTTTTTGTGTGTTTAGTAACTCCCTATGACACTACAGGAGCCTTTTAAAATCTACATTTGCTCCTGTGCACTTTCGACCCAACAACAGTATGCTTCAAATCTTTCAGTACACTTGTTCATCTATAGACAAGAGTCTCATGATTAACTTCCCAAGAATTCAAATTTCTTTCTTGCCCCACAACACAAATTAAATATTTCATTCTCCTTACTCTTTCATGAGGATGTCTCTCCTGGGACATGTAGGGAAAATACCAATAGGAAAGGAACTCCTCGAAACAGACAAATGTGTGAAGAATGAAATGTTTTGTCTTTTTAGCATCACTTAAGAATCCTTGGTACCAATTGTGAAAATATTATATTATTTCTTTTAAAACACAGTAACTACTAACATCTGTTTTGTTCAGAATATTTTCACTTTTAGCTTTCAATAGCAACATTTGTACGGAAAATTCTATTATATTCTGTTTCTAAAGTTGTAGAGCAAATTGAAGTACTAGATCGACACTTTCACTGCAGTAATGTCGCTTTCTACGTATTCTCAACAGTTTCATACATAAACTGCAGAAGTTGCAACTTCATAAAAAAAAGATCTGATTCTGTAGATGATAAAAGATAGAATTCTAATGAGTGTGTTATATGATCCATTATATTTAATGATCCATCATTAAATATAATGATATATTATCTTTAATGATCCATTCATGTAATTTTAGTATTCTCTCTGCGCAAGATAATAGTAATACTAACACTTGAAATTGACACCAAATAAAGTCGCATATTTTCTGTTCGCATGAAAAAATTATGAAACGTACATTTCCCAATACAGATAGGGTATGGTGGAGATGATGATAATAACAATAATAGTATATTTGTAAACATTAAAATTATATTCTTCGTAAACGAATAAATAAAGTGAATTAACAAAGGAGAACAATTTGACAGCTGAAAGTGAATTATCCATATGGCATCTACCGTCTAAGGTGTCTGATATCGAAACTTCCTTTTAAGTCCTTTCTTTATTTGCAATAACAAATTCTAATCTCCCTCGTCTTCTCTCAAATGAAAAGAATTCCCTTCATCACTCCTATCCGGAGGGTCTGTGAAGAAGGAGAAACTTCCGCTGGTAGGTGTTTTGCTTCTTTGCAGGAATTCCTGCAGAACATAACAGGAAGATGAAATTAAACATCTGCAGCTGTTGCTGTTTCTTGAAGGTGTGATATTGCTGTCGCATGGTTACCTTACGGTACGTGGAAGCTTGACAGCTACACTTAACGGTTTATTAATTCTTTCAAGCGTAACGTTTAACTAGACAGATATGTAATGTTTGAGAAGAAAGGCTCGTCCCTTTTTGTTTTGATTGGGCGTTTATTTACCTTTCCTTTCCTCCAGAAACTAGCCGGGAGCGTGAATGAAACCATAATTGCAGCAACAATTACAATTAGACACACAACAATCAATTTTGAATGGTGTTTAATTCAGTGTGAATATACTTACTACGTGAATCTGTAGTTCATTTGCATATACTTAATAAGAAAGGTTTTTACCTTTTGTATGTACTTGTCATGTCTTCCTCACTGACAGTTCTGTTCAGCTCAAACAAGAAAAACATTCTAGCTTTTTTAAACAGTCTCTGATATTCCAATGTACTTATTTAATTTCAGCTATCCAAATTGGGTTACGTGTAACAATCAAGTTGTCTAATTCTAAGGTTTTCTATAGTTCAAACTAAAATCAGAAGAGCAAAGATTTTATGTTTGCTTTTTCCGCAACGCTCCATGGAAATATAAATAGAAGAAAATGAAAGAAAGGGAAGAGTATGTAAGTTTTTCTAGAATTCCTTTTCTTGAAGTGTGTGTTTACTGAAGACCCTGGCTCCACTGCTGAAAACTTGTAGGTGACTTAATATCCTGTGTCTGTGTACAGCGTTTTAAATTGCGTCATACAGAATTTTAACTATGAAAACAAAAATGTGTAAAAGCGATTCGAATCTGAAACAAACAACAACTTAAAAAGCATTTATCCAGTCTGAAACGCACAATAATAAGTCATCCTCATCAATGACTAATTCTAGCGTGCGCGGGATAAAACAGTATAAGTCACAAATTTGTCAAAATTAGATAAGCCGAAATTTAAGAGGCCCAGCTCCGTTTAACTTAATATAAGTAAATTCTAAACGTAAGTTGAATAATCGCTTCTTGATACTTTAGTATAAGTGATTAATACTTATACCTGGCAGGGAAGAAAATATGTCTACTTATACTATTTGGATCAACATATTAACCTGTAACTTAGTAGTATAAGTCAACATATACTAGAAATATTATATGAAATATGTTTTGTGGAAAATAGTATAGGACATCGAAAATTTTTATGAACAAAATTAACACTCCTTAATTTTGTTATTAGGACTAATTCCACATTTTAATAACACTACTTAGACCACACCAGCTTAATCCAATATAGATACTCAAAGAAAACGTGTTTTAAGCTGATTATGTTTTGTTTGTCAATTCGATAGTGCTGTTTTGTACTAATCGCAGTGTTTTCTTCACATTGGTAAAGGTATTGCAACAGTGTTTAACAATCGACAAGCAGTGCGCGAAACTTTCCGCTTTTTTCTATTGTCAATTTGTACTAGGGTTTGCTGCAAAAGGTGTTGCGGGTAACGTAACTGCTAGATTTGGTTTTTCTAGACTAGTTAAACCCCGTCAGCGGGAAAAAGGCGTTCTTTTCGATTGAAACTGAATGGGATAACTCGTAGTAGGCTGAAACCATGTAATGAATTTTTGGGGTTCGCCATTTTGAATGCAAGATACCGTCTTTGGAGACATTTTGTAATATTTTTGTAACCTACTAGTGATGATGTACCGCCGTACCAAATTTCGTTTTTCTATCTCCAGCCATTTAGACTTTTAATTCTATATATCAATAGGTTTGGCGGCCATTTTGGATCCAAAATGGCTACTTTTTCAAACTTTTATAATATTTTTTTAATCTACACTTGATAATACACCTTTATGCCAAATTTCGTATCTCTAGCACAAACGGTGTGGTAAAAAAATATTTGCGCCCGCCATTTTGGATCCAAGATTGCGTCTTTGGAGACATTTTGTAATTGTTTGTTTATTTGTTTTTTTCAATCTCAAGGACGAAAAAAGAAAATGAAAGAAATTGATTTCCGGGCGAAGAACATCTTGGAATATGTGAAACAATCGCAATTGAAGTGGATACTTGCCACAAGTGTGATGTAATAGATATGAGAAAGTGAATCATAGTGAATGAAGAAGTGAACAGAATTCTGGAAAAAGTTGAATCGAAGAAGAATAAACCAGATCGCCACATGCATACACAAAGAACTTACTTCTTTCTCAAAGGATGTGCAAAATGTTGTTTTATATTCAGATACTTGTGGCGGCCAAAACAAAAACTCATATGTAGCTGCTATGTTCTTCGTTGCTATGCAAGAAACTAAGAACCTCGAATTCATTTGATCACGATTTTTTAATTAGTGATCACAGCCATATGGAATGCGATATCGACCTGCATTGATCGAGAAACAGAAGAATAGATTACATTTTCAAATTGCCCATCCTCATGATTGGTATCAATTGGTACGCTCGGTAGGTAAAAGGAATAAATTACATGTTACAGAGCTCACACACAGTGATTTCATTGATTTCGGTGGTCTCTACAAAATTGCCTTTGTTCTTAGAAAAAAAAAAGAGGAGGACGGGAACCAATTTAGTTGCCAAAGTGCAAGATGAGTCCGTTATGACAAACAACTTGGAAACCTACAGTCTAAAAACACACAAGATGAAAACGAACCATTTAGGACCCAAAATCTCTGCCGGAAGTTCACAAGTTGCTTTGATGTCTTCAAAATGCTACGCTATAACATTACCTTACTGCTCTTACCGCCCACAAAATTAATTTTATCTTATCACATTACCTATCAGAAGGAAAAAGAAGAAGGACATTTTGGATCTTCTTCCATACCTCAAACATTTCACGCCTTCTGCCAAGGACTAAAAGCTTCAGATATACCAGAACAGTGGCGTACGCAGGATTGTTTTTGGGGGGGCTGTCAGGTAGATCGTACATGGCTGCATCTAGCGTAGCAGGAGGTACACAGTAAAATATTTCGCATATTTCGAACTTTTCACTATATTAAAATTGTATCTAAGGGCTATAGTACATGCATGGATAAAATACAATATCTGCCCTGAAATAACATACTTTTTTAGGAAACACCAAAGTTTCTTATAAAAATATTATTTTACGAGTCAAAACTGAAAGTAGCATAATTTCTGAGTAGTGTGTGGTGGCATTAAATATTAACAATATTTTAATCCATCGATTTTGTTTATGAACTCAGCTTGTTGTTAATGTGTTTTGTTTCTATATTAGCGTTGCGAATCGTTGGAATGGAGTAGTAGAAAAATAGTAGTTATCAACAAAATACTTTTAATTTTTAACTATATTTTACACACCAAATTGCAAGCTTCGTGTATTCCCAGATGTATCGGGTTATCCCATAAGTAATGTCTTATATGCGATGACCGTTGTAATGACGCCATCTGACAAGCGAATACTGAAGTAAATGGCATGTGTCATAGCTGAGTCATAGAACTGATCTGGTTTACTCCTCTTTTGGAAGTGTGGCTTGTGTTTGATCATGGCAGTGTCGGAGGACCACATACGGAATGTCATTCCTTATGAATTTCACCAGGGACATCCAGCCAGCGTAGCGGTAAAAAACATCAATGCTGTATCATGGTCAGGGTTCTGACATATGCGAAAGTGCCAAAGGTGGTTCAAGAAGTTTCGGTCTGGGGACACCAGCCTCACCGATAAGCCACGAGAATAGAGACTTGTGCAGCTCAACAATGATGCCCTGCAAGCAGCAGTGGACGCAAATACAATGCAGACTGTTGAAGAATTAGCCAGCGAAATCCATGTCACACATTCGACCTTTCATCGTAATCTGCAAGATCTTGAGTATGTGTCGAAACTGAAAAATGGGTACCCCATGGGTTAACGCTTCAACAGAAGGAACAGCGAGTTGGCATCTGCAGTTCCCTGCTCACCCGTCACAGATATAAGACATTTCTGGACAGAATGGTGACGAGACGAAACATGGGTCCTTTACCATAACATTACATGCAAACAGAAGTGTGTACCTAAAGTGTAGGACGCAGGAACTGTGCCGAAACATTATCTCCACCCTTGCAAAATAATGTTGAATGTTTGATGGGTATCCGTGGGATAATCCATTTTGAGCTCTTGCCTCGCAACCAACCATCAATGCATATGTCTACTGTCAGCAGTTTGTACGCCTACGGACTACATTGTTGGAGAAACGTCCTGCTCTGGTTAATCATAAGGATATTATCATCCACGGTGATAGCGCGCGCCCACACACGGGAAGAAGAACCTGTGTTAAGATCGAGGAATGTGGCCGGGAGAAATTCCCCACCCGGCGTTTTCACCAGATCTTGCACCAACTGACTACTGTCTTTTTCGCAGCTTACAAAACCACATTTCCGGGAAAACACTGCAAAATGAGGATGATGTGCGACGAACAGTAACCCAGTTCTTTGCCTCCAAAACCGTCGACTTATTTCAGAGGGGGATTCAACAACTGATTTACAGGTGGCAGAGTATTATGGAGTACGATGGTGACTATTTTCCTTACTAACGGTAGTGTTTCAGGTAAGTTATCTTTCTTTTCCTCACGGTGAAAAAACGTGACATTACTTATGAGATAAGCTGATAGCAGAAAGGTCTATGACTTGATCGTTGGTGATTTCTATAGTTAAGTCTCTATCAATAAATAGTAAATCAAGTCCATTGAGTCTATTTTCACTTATTATGTTCCTCAAATGTCGTTTAAGTAGTTTGTTTTGAAAATCTTCCATTTTGTGTCCATAACTACCACTCTCCTACGAAGACTTCATCGTAAAAAACAGTCAAGCCCTCTCTGCAGAACTGGAATTCTGGTCGAACTCTGTCAAATAAAACGTCACAGTTGGCTGGAATTAGGTACTCTGGAGACAAACTGTTATTGGTACTGATATTTCGACATTTATATGAGCCCGCAAATTCCAGAGAAGCTTATAAAAATTCGCGAAACTCAGAATCAGCATTTTCCCTTAAATGTTGTACAAGTTTTCTAGTCATATTTACTTGTTCTACTATATAAAGAAACTCCCTCCACCGCCGAGTAGATCCTGACTAGTCGTTAGCCCAGTTAGTGCTTTTTACCTATCGCTCCTGGTCGTACCTGGCCTCAATAAAACGATCCTCATTTACTTACTTCGTCCAGATGAGACTAATTTATTCTGAGAACTACAGCTAGTAAACCATATTTAATTTCAATTATACGAAATTGAGGAATGGACTTGAACACTACATTAAAACCTCTTATTTCCTTGTGTTGCCTTCCTTTTTCTCTGTTTTACAAAGTTACCTTTCCACCTTAAAAATTAAATCCTGGGGGTCTGTTGCCTTTCAGCAGCACCTCTCGTCACGCATTTTTCAAGACATTTTTCAAACTCCAACATCTGTTTTAAGCTATCTGCTTCAAATCACCTTTCATTATTTACTGTACCATATATACTGTGACATGGGCTTTATATTCTTTCTCTCCAATGGCGGCTGA
>JAGDQP010060192.1:0-12247 GCA_022664845.1 Lepisma saccharinum
AAAAAAAAAGTGCAACAGTTTCACGAACTACTTCGTGAAACTGTTGCACTTTTTTTTCATTAAACGTATTGCTTTGCTCAACACTTTCGTTATTTTATCTTAATCTAACCTCACTTCATCTAACAGAAGCTAACCTAATCAAGAAAATTTGCAAAGAAAATAGTAAAAAAAAAAAAAAGTTTTTAAAATCTCATAAATTTATGTTAGCACACCGATACGGAATTTTATCAGTAATAAATGAATTATGGGCAACTATTCGCTACTGAAACGTACATTTGTTGGCATTTATATACTTATGTCTGACCAAACCAAAGTCAACACACACATTACACACTGCCGGCGAGGCGTATTTATTATTAACACGTATTAATTTTCAATTGCTGACCATAAGAAGTGTAGGTTATGTAAGGTTAAGTGCGGTCATGTGTCTTTACAATACCAATGTCACAACCACTACAAACTCGGCACCGTTTCTACACTGGGGTTAATTCTGTATTCAGGGGCCAAAAGTAGGTAAAAAAAAAAACAGAATGTTTACAGGAGAAATGAGCTGATGTAACAAGTGTAATTGATTTGTGTGTAATTTGAGAGGTGAATGCAGATAGCCGTTTTGAGTTACCGTATAAACAATACAAAGGTAAAACGCACGCCTCCGATGAACACGGGTTTGGGTGGAGGCAGTGTGTAAAATGTCTGTTTTTAGTGTACAGTCCAACTGTATTCAACGGTGTTAATAATTCACATAAACCGCCTAACGAAAAGTAGCTAATATTTAATAAAATAGTAACAATTTTTACCAAAAAAAAAAAAAAAATCTGGTTCCCCAAAAGCAGAATTTATCCCTACACTGCCTTACCCGCTTCCATAAAAGAACAACTGTAACTCTACGCCAAGTAGTCCCTTCCGCCTCCACATGCAATGCGTCTTAAAACACCTTAAGAGGGCTCCTCGCTCCAACCCCATATCTTTAACATTTTTCAAAATATTTCAAAAACTAAGAGCACTATCAAAAATATAAGAACATAGCGTACTAGAACTTACAAATTACTATGAAATACAATGGACAGCGATCTCGAAATCTTGTCCATTGATTAGTAACTTACTGAGACTTTAATTAAATAATTACGTCATAATCTTTGAAAAATGTTTAAAATTGGTTGGAGCGAGGAGCCATCTTAAGAACTCACTTCAACAACATTATTATTCACTTTTCATGTTCCACACATGATAACTTCGATCACAATCAGAAAAAACACTCAATTCTCTCATTTCTTCCTGTATTTTTTAACAAAAATTGTTCAGTCATAATTATACTTAACCCCATTTGTTTTACAATACTTGCCATCGACTGTTTAAAATTTTAGTCTATACGTTTTACTTACCTACGAAAATTGGTATGTAGGGGTCCGCTACGTTTCGGCGCCGCCGTTTTGGCGCCACCATTTTGGCGCAGGCTACGTTTTGGCGCTACCGTTTCGGCGCCGGTTCAGTTCGGCGCCAAAGTGAGGAAAACGGAAATTATTAACATACCTTATGACATAGTAATGTACTTTATACTTGTACTGTCCTCTGACGACAATTGATGATCAATGAAGGTATGAAGTACTTAAAACATTATTTCTTGTACTCTGCTTCTAACAGTTTTGAAGCATTATCTATGTTGCACGGTCTGAGCCAAAGATGCCTAAATGACTTAAGTGTCTGGAACTTGTCTGTTATGTACAAGGGCGCTAATAAGATATATTGCTTTTCTAATTTAAATATAAAGTTTTTTGTACATTTTTAACGTAAGAACTTTTACTTTTGCTAAACCTAAACAAGAAATGCATAAGATGGAGTAAGTAGTGAATATTCGAGATGAAAAAAATCGTCAATAAAGTCACTTTTTGGGACTGCTTCTGACAAAGTTTTGAAGCATTATTTAAGTTTTCACGGTTTCAGCTAATGATGCCTAAGGGCCACAAGATGACAAGAAGTTTCTCTCGTGTACAAAGGTGCTAATGAGATGGAGGTTGCATTCGTAATATAAATAGACAAATTAGTTACAATGATAGTTCGTTCATGTTCAAAATATAAATTTAGACAAAAAATAGTATTGGGATTGAATTTGCCAAAGTTTTGGAGCATTATTAAAGTATCTTGTCTGAGCCAAATATGCCTAAGGGCCAACAGAGGACGGGATGTTTCTCTCGTGTACAAGGGTGCTAATGATTTGGAGGTTCCATTCGTAATATAACCAGAGAAATTAGTTAAAATGGTAGTTTAACCTCGACCTGAGATTAGACTTCAATCTCGACTTCGCCGTCGGACTTGAACCTCGACCTCGAACCTTGCAGTTTAACATGACGTTCCTATCTGTTTTATATGTATATACAAATTATTTCAAAGGTATGCAGAATGCATTGTAATTAAATATGAAACTTATTTCCTTTGAATATAAAATAATAAATTGCGAAATTGCGCCATTACGAAATTACGAGTAGCGCTCCTGAATCCTGTTTTTCTGCTCCTCACTAGTTACGTCCCTGCTTTAGCTCTGCCTATTTATGTTGTAAATAAATAAATAAATTCATTTTCCGCCGAAAAAAACACTTCATAATTAAAATCATTTAAATAACAATATTATATTTTTCAATTACTTACTGAAGTATAAACGTCTCATTGCATCTCTTCCATGAACGCAGCCCCTGGATCTGTTCTGTATAGTGTTTTAAAGGCCGGGGAAAAAACCGGAAGTTTTGAAAAAAAAAACAACAGGACAAATTGTATCTTTTTGCCTTTTCATCTCCAATATCCACTACTTAACACACCTAATGCATTCAATCGGATGATCTTATGTTAAAAATTGTACAAAACACTTGCAATTTACATTAGGAATGCAATATATGTCATTAGCACCCTTGTACATGAGAGAAACGTTCTGTTCCCTTCTGGCCCTTAGGCATCTTTGTCTCAGATCCAGAAAACATACATTTTGCTTCAAAACTTTGTCAGACGCGGTCCCATTGTGTATTTTTTCTATATGTATGTTTTGAACATCAATTAACATTTTAACTATTTCATTGATCATAAAATGTTATCCGGGACCCCGTAAAAGTAAAATAAAAAGACGTTATTTTCCTAAGTAGCACGAAAAATTGAATAAAAACAAACGTTTTTTTCTGGTTTTTTTTCCGGCGACCAGTTTTTCCCGTTTTTTAAAAAACACTACGTCTGTCGCATCTTATTGACCAAGTTTTCAATACCTCTTTAATACAATAGTTTCCTGGTGTAATTCTTAGGTAAAGGTCTGGCGCCGAAACGTACGGCGCCGAAACGTTACTGCGCCGAACCGGTAGCGCCGAAACGGAGGCGCCGAACTGATTGGGTCCCCTGGTTAAATACCGTTACGGATATAAACGACTCCATTCTCAATGATAATTCATACGTACAACTGTTAAATCACTTTTAACATGAAGCGAAATGTTGTGTTCTATAAACGAGTCAGGAGAACATACAATTACTCCGTAGTTTACATCCAGAATACGGGAAAACACTACATTCTTCTGGACTTTTCGGTTTAATATGCTATTCCTACTGAAAAATCTTGTCTGATTTCTCTCAGTGTAATCGGTAAAAAATGTCATGCAATAGAGCCACGCCAATTTCCAGACAGGAAACAAAATTCTGAGTGAGTTTAGAACGTGCACTTCTAAACATAACGCAAACAAACAGAGTGTATGGTAAGAAATCTAAGGTTTAAAAACATGGTTTCTAAAAACATCAAATTCCGTTGAACCAGACTCTAGTGTACTTGACAAAAAAGGTTATCTCAAAAATTACTTTTTAGCAAACAGTCTCCAAATGTGTTTCTTACTAATATTATGTCAAAATATATATAATTAGAACTCATTTGATTTCATGTGGACAAAGGATGGTAAGAGGGTCACGAGTATACGGCATGTCCCGTACGTATTTTTTTTTGGGGGGGGTAAAATTTACGCGTCCCGTATATGATATTATAGTGACACCAGTGGTAGCAATTTCGGGATTTGACAATCAGAAAAATCGGAAATGTACTAAATTCAAATGACCAATTGTTTCACCCCACAATCTGAGGCGAATGCTAAGGCAACCTTCTCACAGGTGAGAACCCAGAAAAACGGCACACTGGCAACACTGAACCAATTTTCCAGAAAGCATTCGTTTAAAAATATTCTCAAATGACCGCCATCTTGAAAGTGTCCATCTTGCCTATGTTTTAAAATGTTTAAATAGTAATTGGCCCATGACTGTGCTGGAATGTTCCAATAGACCCATTGATGAAGTTAATTTTAACATAACTCTAATCTTGTACGACAAAGTGACACGTGAAATTGGGCCGAGTTTGATCGAGAAAGCAGTTTGAACGACAGATAGAGTTTTATCTGGTCCTCTACACGAGATGTTGTGCCTCCAATGTTCATATTAAATCACGCATTTGCATCATTCCCCTTCCCCAATTTTGCAGATCAGTAACGCCCTTCACACTTAAATATCAGAGTTCAAATTTCTATGGTACATTGTTGTTATACAATTGTGTAACACATCCATGAATATGCTCTGGCCGTTTACGAGATATACACGGTTAAATATTTGACCTTTGACCTCGAGGTCACCAATTATATATATCGCTGGAAACTTCTTTACAAGACAAACTCAAAAATACCGATTTCGGAAATTTCTTGCGTAAACAGAGAAGTGCCGCAATATGGAACAGAGTGAACCAGTGATCACACATATATGTTCCCGAGTAGCAAAGAAACGTTGGATTTGACGTTAGTAACGAAACGTTATTTAATCATTGTGCATGTAGTATAATGTCCGCTGTTCAACGGTTCATTCGACGCTGAATCATGGTTGAGAAGAAACAGGTTCTAATTACGGTGAAAATATTTCGTACGTTTCAAAAAGACTATACTATTAAATTTGTATTTCTCAATAAGAGTAATAGGTCCCTTTATTATGAAACGAAATTTATGTTAGAGTTGAAAAGAAAAGTTGAAAACACGTCACATTAACGCCCTATGAACGAAATGAAATGTTAGTTGAAATATGCGAAGTTTAAAATTCATTCTGCTTTTTAAACATACACATGAGAATATGACAGTGGCGGTGCATGCTGATGTTGCCACGTTGCGCAACACCCTTCTTTTAAAATTATTTAATTTTTATTTCAATCACTCTAACATATTGAGTATGTAATAATATTCTACTCCTCAGTGGTCAGAAAACCCATCGTTTCCTTTTAGGAAGAAAAAGAATTGTTGACAATTTCAAAGATTAATCTTGATGTTGAGCTTGTCTTGCAACGCTTGTAAAGTCGAACTCTGCTACAGAGACTCTCCCTCTGCTGCATGTTCGAATGACTTTTCTAATAGCCATTTTTACCGGGAATTGCTGATTGCCACGGCCAATCAACTAACGAGGTTTTCTACTCTTTCCTCACCTCCACTAGTACGTAAGAGATGGCAAAAAAGCTATTTATTTCATTCGGAAGGTGGCTTTCTTTTTTGTAGCTCGCATGATCTCCGCTCTTCCGCGCATGCTGCTGAAGTCGTTTGCTTGTCTCCTTTCATTTATTGTGCCAGTTTCAGTCTCTCTCTCTCTCTCTCTCTTTCTCTATCTATTTCTACCTATCTTTGTGTGTGTGTGTTTATGAGTTTGTGTACAAAAAATAGCTCTTTTCCGCAAAGGTGAATGTGATCTCAAGAATTTTTCTATACGGAATTCAAGTATTGATTTACATGAAATAAATTCGATGTAATGAAATACGATATCGTATAATTAGGAATCCGAAAATTACCTCTGACTAAACAAGTAAACTTTACAATACTAAAACAAATATTATATGGTCCTTAAAGGCTAATTATGTGGCTTTACTTGTCTCTGAAATCTTCAACCGAATCGCTTTAAGCTAGAATAGATGTCACCAGGGTTGGATCCAGGGTGCAGATCGGGACGATTACCCTCTGCACCTAGAATATGATACTTTTTTATTTTAAAAATAAAATAAAATCCATCACAGAGTTGGAGCTCTTGATTATTTCAACTTTGTATTATATTTGTAAAGTAAAACCTAAAATACGTAGACCCTACTTTTTATTACGTTGCAGAAGTCAAATGAAGCAATATATCGCAAGAAATTGATTTGGCGCTCTTGATCAGAAAATGTCCATTTTCGAAAACGCAGGTGGCCAATTCTGTTTTGCGCTCTTTCTCCGTTCTCAAAACCGATCTCTGCTTCTTGTTAACAATTGGCAGACAATAAGCTATAAACTCTATCTGCCCGCAAGTGTTTGTCAATATTCTTGTTTTAGAAATGCTAGTTTGATAGGTGCAGAAAGCAAATAGACTTAATAGTTTTCTTCATGTGGCAGTTGTTGACCAGTTTTAAGGATCGAGATTGGAGAGATGGAGGTGGGTGCCAAACTGTCTTTGTCTTTCAAGAAGAAAATTTGCGGTTGCGAAAGCAGATTGATTTGTATTGTAAATTATATTTACAGGTTTTTTTTACAGACAAGCAGGCTCACAATCAAACAAACAAAAATAAACAAACAAACTAATGCAAGTGAAAGAAGAGACAAAGAGAGAGAAAAGAAGAAAAAGTGCGGCGGGGGCAGGTATTAAAAATACAGGCGACAATGGTCCGAATGACTGAAGGGTTGAAGGGGGAACAATATTGTAAGCGTCCTGCTTGTTTGTACTAAAATCAAAGCGTGCCTACTGTAAACTGTTCGAGTGAAGTAGCCGAGCGACAGTACACATTAGAAAACATTTCTTTTCTTTGTTTTTTGTTTTTTATTTTTGTTCCCACCTTCCCAGTTATTATACATGCAAGTGACTTGCATCAATGATGCCGAAGCCGATAAATAAAGGTTAAAAATTGGCAGCATTTTTTCCAGAGTGCAAGAAAGACAACCCAGTGAAACATAAATGTCAGTGTTTAGTCAACGTTCGAACCTGTCAAACCTACCTGGAATGACATCTTAAAACGAACACTACTGGGTGCATGGTTATCGACAGGATAAATCCAAATCTGAGTCAGATAGTGTTCCTTCGGGTGCGGAGGAACAAAACTCAAAAGAACAAAATAGATCTGATGAACCACAGCCGAGAACTTCAGATAATTTGTTTCTCTACTTTTACTTTAAACAGCACATTAGTTGTCTGTGTGTGCTTGCTTAACCTTAGATTATAAAACCTGGTTTGCCTCCGCGTTGAAACGAAAGAAGAACATATATTATATAGCTGTATTTCAATACATAGTAACTCACGTATAGCCATTTATTCATTTATTAGTCATTTATTAGAAATACCACCATACAAAAATGAGATACAATCGTATTTATTTATTGATTTTGGAAATCTTAAATGCAGTATGTCTTAATTGAATTTTATAAAAACCTTTATTATTATTTTTCAGACAACAGTTCTGTTTTTGTTTCAATAGAAAACATTTTAAAGATGGAGGAATGAAGAAAAAAAAGATATAGGAACCACAATAAACAATTTGCTTACAAATCCTTAATTAATACATTTGCAATAGTCTTCTAAAAAGGAAACAAAACAGAAATTTAAATACGCTCCTTGCAAAAATTAATTACTTTCAATTAAGATACCGGTATTGTACCTATTAAGATACATATCTGGTGTAGTAAAAAGTAATCCATTATTTTGCCAATAGATGGCTTCAGTGATCTGTATCTCGCGTTGTATAAGTCCGATCGGGTTAAACGAGATGGCGTTCAAACGATGAGATTGCGCACTACAAACACTGTTCAGATAGTTGTGATGAGTTGACTCAGTGTTGTGTAAGCGCGCGTCAAAATGGACACTAGCAAAGAGAAAATACGCTATATTTTACAGTTTTTCTTCGATAAAGGCGAAAACGCAAGCCAGGCGGCTGCAAATGTGAATAGTGTTTATGGTCCTGATACTGTAACAGCCAATCACGCGCAATTTTGGTTTCGTCGATTCCGTTCCGGTAATTTTGACGTCAAAGATGTACCACGTACTGGAAGGTCACGTGTCGAACATGTCGATAAAATCATGGACATTGTCGCGTCCGACCATCATGTAAGCACTGTTTCGATTGCCCAAGAGCTAAACATTGCACAAAAAACCGTGTGGAACCATTTGCATAAGGCTGGATACACAAATAAGCTTGATGTATGGGTGCCACATGAGTTAACGCAAGAAAACCTCATGGACCGAATTTCCATCTGCGAATCGCTGCTGAATCGCAACAAAAGCGACCCATTCCTGAAGCGGTTGGTGACTGGTGATGAAAAGTGGATCACTTACGACAACGTCACGCGAAAACGGTCGTGGTCGAAGCGCGGTGCGCCGGCGCAAACGGTGCCCAAGCCAGGATTGACGGCCAGGAAGGTTTTGCTGTGTGTTTGGTGGGATTGGCAGGGAATTATCTACTATGAGCTGCTCCCCTACGGCTAAACCCTTAACTCGGAACTATACTGTCAACAATTGGACCGTCTGAAGGCAGCAATCGCCCAGAAGCGGCCAGCTTTGGCCAATAGGAGAGGCATTGTGTTCCACCAGGACAACGCCAAGCCACACACATCGATAGTGACTCGCCAGAAGCTCCGGGAGCTTGGTTGGGAGGTTCTTATGCATCCACCTTATAGTCCGGACCTGGCACCGAGTGATTACCATCTGTTCCTGTCCATGGCGAACACGTTTGCTGGTGCAAAATTCGCGTCAAGAGAGGCTTGTGAACATCGACTGTCTCAATTTTTTGCCAATAGGGACAAGGGCTTCTATGAGAGAGGCATCATGATATTCCAAATGGCAACACGTTATCGAACAAAACGGCGCATATGTGACCTAAATCGGATCATTCTAACTATGGTAAGTCAAACCTTCAATGTCATGCAAAAATAATGGATTACTTTTTACTACACCAGATATTATTATTATTATTATTAATTGTAATCCATTAGTATTATTTTTTAAATAAGTTGAGTTTACAGAATAGCTGCGTTTCCTTTTCTAAAGTTGTTGACTTTTTTTGCAACACACTCTTATGGGCTCGAACGACCGCCTCCCCACAAATATTCAGCCAGGATCCACCTCTGGACGTAACGTCGATTTCTATAGATTGAAGAGCGAGTGGGGACACCCGATTTTGAGTCATGGTGTTTCTTAGACAGCTCTTCATGAGCTTCAGCTTAGAAAAGCTGCTCTCGGCAGACCCGACAATAACGGGAATCGTGTCTATTATTCTCACAAGTCACTGCAATATAATTGTTCGGTTAGATTTTACAGAACTTATTTTTTTTAATATGCACTTAACGTATTTCCACATACATAAACACACAAATTGAAAAATTTGGAAAGCTCTTAAAGCGTGGCACATACTTAATCAACTATGATCAACTTACTGTGATGTGATCAACAAATTACAATTTGAAAATAAACAGAAAGCAAGTAAACAAACACTAATTGGTCATTTATTTTTAGGTTATATGAACTTTCATGAACTACAATCACAGTATTTTAGATGACTCCAGGCAGGCAAAACTACTAATTAATTGTCGGCAACGCAGGGCCTCTTAGGGTCAGCGGTTGCCCGGTTCGCCCGTAACTAAGGTCGCCACTGAAAGGGAAGCACATGGAAACAAGGCGTGGATCACTCTCGCGCAGGCACAAAGCACCTTGAATATAAGTAACATCATAGATTTATTAATATATTACCAGTAGATCGAGCCAGGGGGAGCCCTTACGAGTATTACGCGTAAAACAGTGCCCATTGGCTGAGGAACGAGTTACGTCATCGTTTGGACTCTAGAAGACAATCGTCTTCCCCTGCAGCTATTCTGTCTCAATAAAATATTAGAATTTACTATATGGAATCTTAATCATATTCTTAATTACCGTCATTAATAAATAACGACTCTTTTTGGAAGGATACTAAAATGAAATTTGTGTGATTTACAAATAAAAATACGAACAAGAGCTTAAATTTAAACACATAATTATGAAATCATTTACAATTAATGAAACGCACCTCGTGCCTGACATCTCGTGATCAAAACTGAAAAAATGGTCATTGTACTAGATAAACCTAAACTTTGCACAAGATAACAGATACTGAAATTATGTTAACGTGTCACTGAACAACATTTGTGTATTTTGAATCGATAAATTAGTATTTGAGACAGTCCATCCTAAGTGCGAATTTTCCTGTTCCTTCATCAGTGTTTCAAAGCAACTGCCGGAATGGTACTTTCTTTTAGACCAGGGCATCTTCTTTCCTCATTTACTTTCTCTTCGTTTAATTTTGTTCTTTGTATGCATGTACAATTACTTTTGGACCGTATTCGAAAAGATCAAAAATAAATAATAAATAAATGTTATTCCTAGAATTTTAATAATGATAATTATCATAGTACAATGAGAAATTTTTATTTTGGGACCGACCTTGCCACCCCCCACCTCTCAGCATCCTTTGCTCAACTCCGCTTCGCGCGTCTGAGGGACGCAACGAACTAAAGATCTTCTCCACGAAATTGGGGTGGGCCATCCCCGTTTTCTGTCTCCCCATCTCGGCCCCTGACATGGCGTCCGGGTGCGGAGTCAGTAGGACCTTTTCGACAGTTAAAATAACAAATAAAAATAAAAAAAATGTAAAAAAAAGGAATTTAAGAGACGGGAGGGTTATGGGGATGATTCTTTGGCCCAGTTCCCGATGGATAAACCTGGGCCCTGTTTTCGCGGTTGGGGGGATTAATTCTCTTTTTTTTTTCTTTTTTTTTAATATCATATATATTTCATTAGACTTGAGTGTACAATACAGTTTAATTTTTGTTTTGTTAAGTTCTATCTCTAGTTTTTTAACACATGTCTTCCATTTATTTATTTATATATTTTGAATTATTTTTATTGTTGTTATTTCCTTCCCTTCACTTTATTTATTTATTTTTTTAAGTTTCCTTTGGGCATTCTTTCATACATCCAGTCACACCACAAATCCTCGCGCTTTTGTTTATTAGTTATTCGCTTTTTTTAAATCTTATTATTAGATTGTATAATGAAATGTTATTATTGCTTTGCTGATCTTCCTCCTTTTCTAGCTTAGAATTAATACTATAATTTTTATATGTACAAAATTATTTAGCAATGTTTCCTTGAAAATTGCAATATATTTTATCTGTATTTTTATTTCCTATACAATAATATTAATATTTATTAGAACGAAAAACAATTGAACTATCAAAATATTACAATAAATCATGGATGAAACAAAATCCCTAACAGTATTCATAGAAAAAAGTTAATTTCTGGTCCCATTTTATTCTATTTTATTCTAATTCTATCCCTACTCTAACACATTCACTCGCTCATTCACTCAGGTGGGGAAGTCGACTCTGAAGGTGGGCCGCTGGACGAATCCTCCAGATCCTTTGGATTGGGGCGGTTCCAAGTCTCCTCTCTTCTTCCTCTTCTTCACCACACTGTCATATATAGACACTTCCACACATCTCTTCATCACACCCGATTATTTACTTGGTTTCAATTCTCAAGTTTATTCTCCATCCAGAGTTATCCTGTCCAGACCACCGAGTCGGCAGAAACTCTGGGGGAACTCTTATTCACTTTTAAACACACGTAATTTATATTAACACGCACACGCAAACATTCGCACACTACGCGTCTCGCCAGGCGGTGGTCCCCATGATTCTAAGTATCCATGACCGTGGAGGGGATATCGAATCCACAAAGTTCGCATTAGATACCATTCTTATTGTTTTGTTTTTCCGCTCATGGGAACACGCCGCCCGCGCGCGACCACGCCCATTCCCGACTCACGCCCGACACACATACCCGTATATACAATATTTACAGTACTTGAGTAGTCCAAAATTAAGTGTTGTTCTTTACCTGTTGATCTTCTTTTATTGATTTCTTCGTTTATATTTTGTTTTATATATATGAGAGATCCTAGTAGAAAGTTGGTCTAGTAGGTATCTTGTTTGATCTTCCCCAAGCATCTCTTTCACTGTTAGTCCTCTTAGTTCCTCCCGCGTGTCCGCTATTTGCTGGGTGACCTCTCCTTATATATTTCATATATTTCTTCTCATATATTTCTTCTTTTGTTCTTGGCATTTCTTCCAAAATCTCCGTTGCTCTTATTAAATTTTCTTTTTTGGTCCAATATATAGCAGCTATCTTAACCTCTTCGGTCCCAGGAAAAACATTTTTTTTA
>JAGDQP010060193.1:0-12246 GCA_022664845.1 Lepisma saccharinum
TTGAGATCTAAGGTGCCAACTATGTTAATGTTGAATCCGAGGCACAATGGAAAATAAAAATATTCGAGGTCGAAGCCCTGAATATATCAATTTAAGACATTCCTGACATTAAAATAAAATATAAAACAATGATGAAAGCAAATATAGGGAAAGGGGCACCAGCGGCAGGACATTTAAGGGACTCTTTCATTCATTTTGTTTTCAGATTAATTGTTTGGCTCAATACTTATACTCTTTATTTTTATGCTTTATACCTTTCACAACTAAAATAAAACATTTGTAATTTAAAATTTTAAACGTATTTCGTAATGAAGATTATTTTTAGGAAAATAGGCAGTTTTCACCAATTGTCGTTTTCTTAGAACCAGTACTCAACCAGGTATGTACCAGTTACCGAACACGTGCGAAAAAGGGTAGAAATATCTATAAGTACTTGTGCATTCAGAAATACTTGATAGTTATAATTTAGGCAATTAGAAATAAAGCGTTTACATGGGTATATATACACTTATACATAAATAAATTTAGTATATATATATATACTAAATTTTACAGGAGAAGTGTTTGAAAGTGATTTTTTTTTAATTGGAGTTATTTTATACATCTTTGTTATTATTTGAGTTGTACTGATTATTTTTACACAGTTGTTCATGAAGGACAGATGTTTCATTTAAGGATGGTATCGAGACGAGACAAGACGAGACTGATATCAGTTTCGTTCTAGTCTCGAAATTTTTTTAGGAAAGTCTTGGTCTTGGTCTCGTCTCGATCTGGAAATTCTGTTCTTGGTCTCGGTCTCGATTGTAAACCTCAGTCTCGTCTCTGTCTCGAGTCTCGACATGTTAGTCTCGGTCTTGTCCCGGTCTCGTCTCGATAGTCTCGAAAGGCGATAGACTTTAAAAAGTTGAAATCCCTTGACTTATTTAAAATGTGTATGCAGGCCTTACCATCTCAGTACAAGAACAAGAATATTAATATGATATTAACATAGTTTGTTATATAGTTAATTTGGGGTTTAGATTAGAAATAATATTCTGAAATAGAGAGAAACACATTACGATTTTAAAGTAATATAAAGCTTTAATTAAGATATATATATAGAATACCAACAAGTGAGGCACATGAAAATATTTCTATTATGGAAACGTATCCATGTTATACCACAGATCGCGAAATTAGTATACGTAATATTTAAGTTTTGCTATTTCTAAATTATATTTAATTTGAGTTAATAATTGTTACGTTAACAATGAAAAATTTACATTTTAGCCCAAATTTTCTAACAGATTTATAGAAATAAATGAACATACATTGTTAAAGCTATTTACGAAACATTCCTGAGAAAAGCTAGGCAAACTGGGAATTTTCAGTAGTTTGACTTAAAAAAAGGCATCCATCATACAGTTCTTAGGAATGTTGGGAGCAAAAGAAAAAAAACTGAAATCTAAAGGAGATTTGAACACGGGTCATTTAGTTAAAAATCCAGCGTTGTACTGATTATTCTAAATATCCAGTTAAAAGAAAACAGTATAGATTGTTAAAATTATGTTGGCTGAATCCCGAAGATATAAACACGACTTACGCCACATTTATGTAATTGTCAATTGGGGTTCCGAATTCCAATTTACTTAAAATACTTCCCATTTCTACCAAAATAAGAACTGAGAAAATGGGGGCAGCAAACTCTTGATTAACATTACATGAACAGCTACGATAAGAAACATCCTTTCATCCTGCGCATGTGCAAAACTGAAAACGAAAAATATCTATATAATCATACGAAAAGTCTCTTAGTGTTCCTCCCTTACAGTGAAATAACATGAAATACTAAAAATTGTGCGAAACATCCCTGAGAATCACAAGCAGCGTTAAAATTTTTAACAGTGTATAGTACGTGACAAAAAAGTTATTTCTTGTGAACTATCGTACAAGGAAATAATCAAATACAAATAAATTAGAAATAGGATTTACCGAACTTTACCGCCACAAGTTTACAATACTATTCTTAACTTCATTCAGTTGATAGGTATGGATTACAATTCATATGTATGGATTACACAAAGCTGCACGTCTATACATTAAAGCAAAATGAAAAGAGTGAAGTGTGTTCCCGGTAGCCGCTACTTTCAAATAACGTTTTGCGATTCTTAAAAACTGAAATAAGCACATTGCTATTTCAAATAAGCCGTGTTCTCAGATTAAAATGTCATTCTAACAGTCCTAGCAAAGCATAACTAGATAAAAATTAACCTTACTGTGTCTAGGCATTTCTATGTACAATCTTATATCCCCTCTATGTCCGTCTGTCGACTGGGCTACGAAGGTGTTTGAGTTGTTGTTTGAGAGGTCTCGGCGAAACTTCACCCATGACATATAGATAAATAATCCAAATTTGACGCCCTCCCCTCCTCACTTGATTTATATAGGTCGTGCAGAATTTCTTCTGCATAAACTAAGAAGTTCCTACAGGGAAACTGTATACAACATTTAAGTTTCAGCAACAAGTGCTGGGCAGACATACACAATCGCTTTGTCTGTCTGTGGACAACTTTCAAATCAGGAACTACCAGGGCTACGAAGATAGTCGAGGTGCTGTTAAAGTGTCCCGGGACTGAACTCCGACTTATTTGTTTCCATATACGTGTATATAAGGTTTCGCCACGTGAGAATTGTTTTATTCTGTCACAAAAATCGAAAATTGACTTTTTACTGGAAATATTCTCTATGTCCCGCATATTTTCAATATCCAGTAAGAGTTCTAATCAATTCCTGCAGGAAATACGAAAACCAGAAAACTGTTTTATGCTATGTCGCCCAAAGTAACAGAAAAAAAAGTATAATTCTGTTTTAATATAAGTCACTGCCTAATAAGCTGTCCGTGACTATAGTGTTATTCTATGTCATTACACTTTTGTATATGTGTTGTTTTATTCTATGTTCTTATCCAAAGAGATTCGCTCTACATGTCACGTGACAAGATTGGTGCCACCAGTACATTTTATAGAAAATAGTTGTGAGAGGAACTGCTTTGAAATCTTTTATTGGAAACGTAAGTATGACGCTAATAAGTGGTGGTTTTATTGTTACTGTTTTTGTCAAATAAAGCTTGCCCTTTTAAGTGAAGTGCTTTGTAGATGCAACGAAGAATATTAGTTCTATTATTAGGATAATACAATTTTCAAGTCTGTGACCAGATAATGTATTTCCTTACGGATGAAGGATATTTCAAATTATGCTGATGATAATGAAATGGACTTAAGTGCCACTGTTAGGTTGGACACACTCGATGACCGCTATGTGGACCCTGACTATGTCCAAAGTAGTAGCAACGACGAAGACGACCAGCCTGCTGGACCTTCTAACAGCAGTCAGATGTATGCATCATGTGTGCTTGTTTGAAAAAATCTGACCTTCCTTTCAAAATAGATAAAACGCAAATATGCCCAGGCTAACGCAGTTTTTGAGAGTGGCGGTTTAAAGGGTCACTCCATCAGGCTTAAATGTGAGATCTTTTCCTTCCACTAAGAGTAAAAAAAAATTATTATTACTATTTACAACTCAGTATTGAACTAATGACTTGCGTTGAAAACACCATCAAATCAGACATGATGAAAACAATGGTCATGAAAGAGATTCTATCTTAAAGTTCCTCATTAATTTAAAATAAAACTCAGCTGTGAAAACAACCATGGACCGTACGCCCCAATGTCTGTTACGATCATCGCAAACAGTCCCAGAAATTTATAAAAGCAATTTTAATTTTAATTTTATTTTATTTAACTTTCGTACCAGATTAGGAAAATCAATGACGTCAAGGATTCCCATTCAGTGCAATCCAATTCAACATGTATGTAGATTTGTAGTGAAAGTCCCATTGCTTTATTTGAGCAGGCACACTTTTTAATCCTGTTGCAATATTTAACATTGCTGTTATTGCTATTTTGTTCATTTTCTTTGTTCTTCCTTACTACGAACATTTAGTTTTCAACACAAGACAAGACAGTGTTTCTTAGCTTAATTTTCTTTGTACTGAACAGATATCCTGCCCAAACACTTTGTCTAAGGGACACTCGCGAACTCGGACAAGAGAAAGCGGATGAAGGTTTCTACAGGAACTAACTGCAGGTCGCTGAATCCAGTGGTGATAGTTGTTTCCATGCAAAATCACGCAGTCAAGCAGTAATGGCGCCAGCTCATGGATGATAGGTCTATGTGCTAGAGAAGAGCTGAGAAGAAACGGGAAAATTGAAATCCTGAATGTTGTAAATATGATTAACGATTGAGTCTACAATATGTAGAAGTACATGTGAGTGCCGTATGTGAATCACAGCGTTGATAACGCAGTGAAAAGAATGTGTGAAAATGGGAATGGAAGAAAGTGTCAAAAGAATGCGAAGTAATGGAATACATAAAAAACCCGACACAATAGTCGGGAATGAGGTTTTGTCATGTTATAAAACAGTGTTGCTAACTGCATAAAGAATAAAAGAGGTAATAAACGTACGTTAGAAGCAAAAACAAAGACCTGCAATCAGGCAAGATAAGCGGGAGTGAATCAGCAGGCACAGAGAGAAAGAGTGGTGTTTATTACCTCTTTTATCCTTTATGCAGTTAGCAACACTGTTTTATAACATGACAAAACCTCATTCCCAACTACTGTGTCGGGTTCTTTATGTATTCCACAACTTCGCATTCTTTTGACACTTTCTTCCATTCCCATTTTCACACATTCTTTTCACTGCGTTGGAAACGCTGTGATTCACATACGGCACTCACATGTGCTTCTACATATCGTAGACGCAATTAATCATATTTACTACATTCAGCATTTCAATTTTCCCGTTTCTTCTCAGCTCTTCTCTAGCACATAGACATATCATCCATGAGCTGGCGCCGTTACTGCTTGACTGCGTGATTTTACATGGAAACAACTATCACCACTGGATTCAGCGACCTGCAGTTAGTTTCTGTAGAAACCTTCATCCGGTTTCTCCTGTCCGAGTTTGCGGGTGTCCCTTGTTAGTAGTGTCTTTGTAAAATAAAATAATAATGAAAAGATGAAATGGTGTTTTTTTTTTAAAAAAAAAAATAGTCCTATGGTGCCTGCGGATACGGACATACACTTCCCTGCTTCTATCCATGAATATTTCACTCTAAAGGAAAGCAAAGAACATGAAATTCTGAATGTTATGTGCAATTTGACAATACTTTCGTCAATACTCAAATACATGGCATTTTTGTATGACATAGAATAATTCTCAAAACCTTAGAAGATTCACCCTGCGTTTCCATAAAATAATTCTATGTAAATTCTTTGTTTTTACAATTTCTCTGCCACTAAACAAGTCCGAATTTCTTTTTCTTAAGAAAATGATACTACAATTGATGTACTCTTATACTACATCAGCAATGTTTTATAGTTGTGAACAGTTTTGCAACAGTCGAAGAAATAAACTTCAAATCGCTCTCCTGTAAAACAGAGGGAAGTTGACATAGAATAAAACAATTCTCAGGCGACGATTTGTTGAATTTATCACATAATGTGTTTTTTTTTAAATTTTCAAATGCTAACCTCCAACCAACTTGTTTTTTGTGTGTTTAGTAACTCCCTATGACACTACAGGAGCCTTTTAAAATCTACATTTGCTCCTGTGCACTGTCGACCCAACAACAGTATGCTTCAAATCTTTCAGTACACTTGTTCATGTATAGACAAGAGTCTCATGATTAACTTCCCAAGAATTCAAATTTCTTTCTTGCCCCACAACACAAATTAAATATTTCATTCTCCTTACTCTTTCATGAGGATGTCTCTCCTGGGACATGTAGGGAAAATACCAATAGGAAAGGAACTCCTCGAAACAGACAAATGTGTGAAGAATGAAATGTTTTGTCTTTTTAGCATCACTTAAGAATCCTTGGTACCAATTGTGAAAATATTATATTATTTCTTTTAAAACACAGTAACTACTAACATCTGTTTTGTTCAGAATATTTTCACTTTTAGCTTTCAATAGCAACATTTGTACGGAAAATTCTATTATATTCTGTTTCTAAAGTTGTAGAGCAAATTGAAGTACTAGATCGACACTTTCACTGCAGTAATGTCGCTTTCTACGTATTCTCAACAGTTTCATACATAAACTGCAGAAGTTGCAACTTCATAAAAAAAAGATCTGATTCTGTAGATGATAAAAGATAGAATTCTAATGAGTGTGTTATATGATCCATTATATTTAATGATCCATCATTAAATATAATGATATATTATCTTTAATGATCCATTCATGTAATTTTAGTATTCTCTCTGCGCAAGATAATAGTAATACTAACACTTGAAATTGACACCAAATAAAGTCGCATATTTTCTGTTCGCATGAAAAAATTATGAAACGTACATTTCCCAATACAGATAGGGTATGGTGGAGATGATGATAATAACAATAATAGTATATTTGTAAACATTAAAATTATGTTCTTCGTAAACGAATAAATAAAGTGAATTAACAAAGGAAGAACAATTTGACAGCTGAAAGTGAATTATCCATATGGCATCTACCGTCTAAGGTGTCTGATATCGAAACTTCCTTTTAAGTCCTTTCTTTATTTGCAATAACAAATTCTAATCTCCCTCGTCTTCTCTCAAATGAAAAGAATTCCCTTCATCACTCCTATCCGGAGGGTCTGTGAAGAAGGAGAAACTTCCGCTGGTAGGTGTTTTGCTTCTTTGCAGGAATTCCTGCAGAACATAACAGGAAGATGAAATTAAACATCTGCAGCTGTTGCTGTTTCTTGAAGGTGTGATATTGCTGTCGCATGGTTACCTTACGGTACGTGGAAGCTTGACAGCTACACTTAACGGTTTATTAATTCTTTCAAGCGTAACGTTTAACTAGACAGATATGTAATGTTTGAGAAGAAAGGCTCGTCCCTTTTTGTTTTGATTGGGCGTTTATTTACCTTTCCTTTCCTCCAGAAACTAGCCGGGAGCGTGAATGAAACCATAATTGCAGCAACAATTACAATTAGACACACAACAATCAATTTTGAATGGTGTTTAATTCAGTGTGAATATACTTACTACGTGAATCTGTAGTTCATTTGCATATACTTAATAAGAAAGGTTTTTACCTTTTGTATGTACTTGTCATGTCTTCCTCACTGACAGTTCTGTTCAGCTCAAACAAGAAAAACATTCTAGCTTTTTTAAACAGTCTCTGATATTCCAATGTACTTATTTAATTTCAGCTATCCAAATTGGGTTACGTGTAACAATCAAGTTGTCTAATTCTAAGGTTTTCTATAGTTCAAACTAAAATCAGAAGAGCAAAGATTTTATGTTTGCTTTTTCCGCAACGCTCCATGGAAATATAAATAGAAGAAAATGAAAGAAAGGGAAGAGTATGTAAGTTTTTCTAGAATTCCTTTTCTTGAAGTGTGTGTTTACTGAAGACCCTGGCTCCACTGCTGAAAACTTGTAGGTGACTTAATATCCTGTGTCTGTGTACAGCGTTTTAAATTGCGTCATACAGAATTTTAACTATGAAAACAAAAATGTGTAAAAGCGATTCGAATCTGAAACAAACAACAACTTAAAAAGCATTTATCCAGTCTGAAACGCACAATAATAAGTCATCCTCATCAATGACTAATTCTAGCGTGCGCGGGATAAAACAGTATAAGTCACAAATTTGTCAAAATTAGATAAGCCGAAATTTAAGAGGCCCAGCTCCGTTTAACTTAATATAAGTAAATTCTAAACGTAAGTTGAATAATCGCTTCTTGATACTTTAGTATAAGTGATTAATACTTATACCTGGCAGGGAAGAAAATATGTCTACTTATACTATTTGGATCAACATATTAACCTGTAACTTAGTAGTATAAGTCAACATATACTAGAAATATTATATGAAATATGTTTTGTGGAAAATAGTATAGGACATCGAAAATTTTTATGAACAAAATTAACACTCCTTAATTTTGTTATTAGGACTAATTCCACATTTTAATAACACTACTTAGACCACACCAGCTTAATCCAATATAGATACTCAAAGAAAACGTGTTTTAAGCTGATTATGTTTTGTTTGTCAATTCGATAGTGCTGTTTTGTACTAATCGCAGTGTTTTCTTCACATTGGTAAAGGTATTGCAACAGTGTTTAACAATCGACAAGCAGTGCGCGATACTTTCCGCTTTTTTCTATTGTCAATTTGTACTAGGGTTTGCTGCAAAAGATGTTGCGGGTAACGTAACTGCTAGATTTGTTTTTTCTAGACTAGTTAAAGCCCGTCAGCGGGAAAAAGGCGTTCTTTTCGATTGAAACTGAATGGGATAACTCGTAGTAGGCTGAAACCATGTAATGAATTTTTGGGGTTCGCCATTTTGAATGCAAGATACCGTCTTTGGAGACATTTTGTAATATTTTTGTAACCTACTAGTGATGATGTACCGCCGTACCAAATTTCGTTTTTCTATCTCCAGCCATTTAGACTTTTAATTCTATATATCAATAGGTTTGGCGGCCATTTTGGATCCAAAATGGCTACTTTTTCAAACTTTTATAATATTTTTTTAATCTACACTTGATAATACACCTTTATGCCAAATTTCGTATCTCTAGCACAAACGGTGTGGTAAAAAAATATTTGCGCCCGCCATTTTGGATCCAAGATTGCGTCTTTGGAGACATTTTGTAATTGTTTGTTTATTTGTTTTTTTCAATCTCAAGGACGAAAAAAGAAAATGAAAGAAATTGATTTCCGGGCGAAGAACATCTTGGAATATGTGAAACAATCGCAATTGAAGTGGATACTTGCCACAAGTGTGATGTAATAGATATGAGAAAGTGAATCATAGTGAATGAAGAAGTGAACAGAATTCTGGAAAAAGTTGAATCGAAGAAGAATAAACCAGATCGCCACATGCATACACAAAGAACTTACTTCTTTCTCAAAGGATGTGCAAAATGTTGTTTTATATTCAGATACTTGTGGCGGCCAAAACAAAAACTCATATGTAGCTGCTATGTTCTTCGTTGCTATGCAAGAAACTAAGAACCTCGAATTCATTTGATCACGATTTTTTAATTAGTGATCACAGCCATATGGAATGCGATATCGACCTGCATTGATCGAGAAACAGAAGAAGAGATTACATTTTCAAATTGCCCATCCTCATGATTGGTATCAATTGGTACGCTCGGTAGGTAAAAGGAATAAATTACATGTTACAGAGCTCACACACAGTGATTTCATTGATTTCGGTGGTCTCTACAAAATTGCCTTTGTTCTTAGAAAAAAAAAAGAGGAGGACGGGAACCAATTTAGTTGCCAAAGTGCAAGATGAGTCCGCTATGACAAACAACTTGGAAACCTACAGTTTAAAAACACACAAGATGAAAACGAACCATTTAGGACCCAAAATCTCTGCCGGAAGTTCACAAGTTGCTTTGATGTCTTCAAAATGCTACGCTATCACATTACCTTAGTGCTCTTACCGCCCACAAAATTAATTTTATCTTATCACATTACCAATCAGAAGGGAAAAGAAGAAGGACATTTTGGATCTTTTCCTACCTCAAACATTTCACGCCTTCTGCCAAGGACTAAAAGCTTCAGATATACCAGAACAGTGGCGTACGCAGGATTGTTTTTGGGGGGGCTGTCAGGTAGATCGTACATGGCTGCATCTAGCGTAGCAGGAGGTACACAGTAAAATATTTCGCATATTTCGAACTTTTCACTATATTAAAATTGTATCTAAGGGCTATAGTACATGCATGGATAAAATACAATATCTGCCCTGAAATAACATACTTTTTTAGGAAACACCAAAGTTTCTTATAAAAATATTATTTTACGAGTCAAAACTGAAAGTAGCATAATTTCTGAGTAGTGTGTGGTGGCATTAAATATTAACAATATTTTAATCCATCGATTTTGTTTATGAACTCAGCTTGTTGTTAATGTGTTTTGTTTCTATATTAGCGTTGCGAATCGTTGGAATGGAGTAGTAGAAAAATAGTAGTTATCAACAAAATACTTTTAATTTTTAACTATATTTTACACACCAAATTGCAAGCTTCGTGTATTCCCAGATGTATCGGGTTATCCCATAAGTAATGTCTTATATGCGATGACCGTTGTAATGACGCCATCTGACAAGCGAATACTGAAGTAAATGGCATGTGTCATAGCTGAGTCATAGAACTGATCTGGTTTACTCCTCTTTTGGAAGTGTGGCTTGTGTTTGATCATGGCAGTGTCGGAGGACCACATACGGAATGTCATTCCTTATGAATTTCACCAGGGACATCCAGCCAGCGTAGCGGTACAAAACATCAATGCTGTATCATGGTCAGGGTTCTGAGATATGCGAAAGTGCCAAAGGTGGTTCAAGAAGTTTCGGTCTGGGGACACCAGCCTCACCGATAAGCCACGAGAATAGAGACTTGTGCAGCTCAACAATGATGCCCTGCAAGCAGCAGTGGACGCAAATACAATGCAGACTGTTGAAGAATTAGCCAGCGAAATCCATGTCACACATTCGACCTTTCATCGTAATCTGCAAGATCTTGAGTATGTGTCGAAACTGAAAAATGGGTACCCCATGGGTTAACGCTTCAACAGAAGGAACAGCGAGTTGGCATCTGCAGTTCCCTGCTCACCCGTCACAGATATAAGACATTTCTGGACAGAATGGTGACGAGACGAAACATGGGTCCTTTACCATAACATTACATGCAAACAGAAGTGTGTACCTAAAGTGTAGGACGCAGGAACTGTGCCGAAACATTATCTCCACCCTTGCAAAATAATGTTGAATGTTTGATGGGTATCCGTGGGATAATCCATTTTGAGCTCTTGCCTCGCAACCAACCATCAATGCATATGTCTACTGTCAGCAGTTTGTACGCCTACGGACTACATTGTTGGAGAAACGTCCTGCTCTGGTTAATCATAAGGATATTATCATCCACGGTGATAGCGCGCGCCCACACACGGGAAGAAGAACCTGTGTTAAGATCGAGGAATGTGGCCGGGAGAAATTCCCCACCCGGCGTTTTCACCAGATCTTGCACCAACTGACTACTGTCTTTTTCGCAGCTTACAAAACCACATTTCCGGGAAAACACTGCAAAATGAGGATGATGTGCGACGAACAGTAACCCAGTTCTTTGCCTCCAAAACCGTCGACTTATTTCAGAGGGGGATTCAACAACTGATTTACAGGTGGCAGAGTATTATGGAGTACGATGGTGACTATTTTCCTTACTAACGGTAGTGTTTCAGGTAAGTTATCTTTCTTTTCCTCACAGTGAAAAAACGTGACATTACTTATGAGATAAGCTGATAGCAGAAAGGTCTATGACTTGATCGTTGGTGATTTCTATAGTTAAGTCTCTATCAATAAATAGTAAATCAAGTCCATTGAGTCTATTTTCACTTATTATGTTCCTCAAATGTCGTTTAAGTAGTTTGTTTTGAAAATCTTCCATTTTGTGTCCATAACTACCACTCTCCTACGAAGACTTCATCGTAAAAAACAGTCAAGCCCTCTCTGCAGAACTGGAATTCTGGTCGAACTCTGTCAAATGAAACGTCACAGTTGGCTGGAATTAGGTACTCTGGAGACAAACTGTTATTGGTACTGATATTTCGACATTTATATGAGCCCGCAAATTCCAGAGAAGCTTATAAAAATTCGCGAAACTCAGAATCAGCATTTTCCCTTAAATGTTGTACAAGTTTTCTAGTCATATTTACTTGTTCTACTATATAAAGAAACTCCCTCCACCGCCGAGTAGATCCTGACTAGTCGTTAGCCCAGTTAGTGCTTTTTACCTATCGCTCCTGGTCGTACCTGGCCTCAATAAAACGATCCTCATTTACTTACTTCGTCCAGATGAGACTAATTTATTCTGAGAACTACAGCTAGTAAACCATATTTAATTTCAATTATACGAAATTGAGGAATGGACTTGAACACTACATTAAAACCTCTTATTTCCTTGTGTTGCCTTCCTTTTTCTCTGTTTTACAAAGTTACCTTTCCACCTTAAAAATTAAATCCTGGGGGTCTGTTGCCTTTCAGCAGCACCTCTCGTCACGCATTTTTCAAGACATTTTTCAAACTCCAACATCTGTTTTAAGCTATCTGCTTCAAATCACCTTTCATTATTTACTGTACCATATATACTGTGACATGGGCTTTATATTCTTTCTCTCCAATGGCGGCTGA
>JAGDQP010060194.1:0-12246 GCA_022664845.1 Lepisma saccharinum
GGCTTAGCAAATCACAATGGAAGTAGTACCCAATAATCTATTTAACCAATGTTTATGAGTGAAGGAATGCCTCATAGAGAAATGTCGTAACCTAAGAAATTTATTATAAGGTAAAAGAATTAAATATTTTCAAAGAACAAGCATAGAAATCCTCTCTAAGCTGAATTAGCCAATCATAAAATAGCTTAAATAGATGTATAGGATACTACTTCCAATGTGATTTGCTAAACCGACACTGCTTACATCATTATATGTCGAGATATGACGTAGTTTGTGACGATGCCGTCTTGAATTTCTGCTCGTGTAGCTGCAAAACTATACACTTGTTTCGAAATGTCTTCAAATGAACTTTCTCTAGTTTTGTCTCTCTCTCTCTTTCTTTCTTTCTCTCTTTCTTTCTTTCTCTCTTTCTTTCCTTCTTTGTTTCTTTCCTTTTTTTCTTACTTTCTTTATATATATTTAATTTTGCGTATTTTAAAACTTTTTCTTGCTTTGTTTCACGGAAAACAAACAGCTAATACTTTGAAGGTTTTCTCTTTTCATTCGATTTACATCTCTCTTAGCAAACCAGTAAACATAAATTCTGTAAACAGACTCGTAATTAATTAACGTTTTTTATCTTTCATTTTTCTTTAAATTTCAGAACAAAGTTTCTTGTCATTTACATTTCCAATAGCTCTTTTCTTTCTCTCGTCTTGATTGATTTTGATAGAGATTTATTTGGGAAAGTAAATTTAGCAGCAGAAGAAAAAACACCAACCTGTATTTATTCATTAAAAAGCCAATGAACCAATGTCATCCTGAAATATTTTAATTTCTTCTAAATAATAATAATAATAATAATCTGATAAGTCTGTTGAACATACAAATATAATTTATCTGGTAAATAGATTTAATGAAATATACACAAAACGCATCCTCTCTCCATTGAAAAGAATGAAGGTTTTCTTTTCTAAAATAAGAAAAAAATCTACTTCTTTCAACATTACGTCCTCTAGTAATTGGACTAAAATTATCCCAATCCAATGTCACAATATTTTCCTATTCACGTATGTAGAAGCGGTAAAAAAATATTTTCCCCCAACATGATATAGGGCAGCGTTTCGCAGACTATGTTCAAGTGCGGACCAGTTTTCTTACTGGGTAGGCTCAACGCACCACCCTGCGCCTGCCTAAGTAGGCCTCGAGGGCTACCTGTGGTCCGCGGACCATAGTTTGCAGAACGCTGATATAGGGTATTCAGAAAAGAATGATCTGGTTTTGTTAGTGAATAAAAACATTTATTTATTACACGGAGCCGCCGTAGCTCAGTGGTAGAGCGTTGGCGTAGCATTCGGGAGGTCATGGGTTCGATCCTAGCGACCGACCAGCCTGACTGAGTTTTTTTCCAGTGCTTTTCCTCAGTCACACCAGGCAAATGCTGGGATAGCACCTCTAACATAGGCATTGGCCAACACCTTCCCGAATCCTTTCCCCTCCATTATTCCGGCCTGAGCCTCAGATGCCTAAAGGCCATAAATAAAAATTCAATTCAATTTATTTATTACATTATAGAGGTGGAACAGGAGCAATTAAGAACAAGAGCTGTCCAAGATTTAAATGCATTACTCATAACCCTTAATGTTTTCACCCTCGGTCACGTGGCAAATATCCACACGGTAATAAAACTTTATGGCCTGCAGTATAAGTGTAATCTGGTCCTGAAGATCCTGGAGAACCTGGGTAATTGGTAGTACGTAAACCTAAAGGAAAATTCGCATCTGGAAAGATCCAGTGAACGGAGTGGCCACTGAAGATGATGGTTGTCGTCACCTGTAGCACGGTCAATCCAGCGTTGTAGAACAACACAATTGGGGAACACACATACAGTTAAAATGGGAAGAGATTATTTTATATTCTTTCATTTGAAGAATTCAGGTGTTCTTCAAGTGGCCCCTCAAGTGTACACAGACAGTTGCTGGCTCCATGCAATGGTAGCCTAATCTGTTTGTGAGGATTCTACACAGAACAGCCCTTGAAATTTGTGGAAATCCATCAAAAGTTTATGCAATCATGAAATGAAGTTTCCCACACAAGAAAATGTGATTTACAATCTTGTTGCCTAGAAGTATTCATTTATTGGAAATATTTGGCAGAACGGACTCTTTGAATATTTGAAATACCGCTATACGGAAATACCGAATAGTAACTAATACTGGAATACCGAACAATATCGATATACCGAAAACAAATACCGAATATTGCCGAAGGACAGAGTGATATTGAGCGATATAGAAGTACTCATGAACGTATATATTTAGGGGTGGGTCAGGACCTCTCACCCCAAAATTCAGGTTTATATGTAAACAAATTGTATAATTTTAGGCATAGTTATCAATATTTAAGGTACATTTCATACCCAGACTGGTGGTAAAACTGGGGGTATTGGACACGAAGAATGTTGTGAATGCCTGCCGCAAGTAGTGATATTGGCGAAGGATTTTCCGCGAAGATTGTTGTATAGGTACTTACAACCTGTTGGCGCAAGGTTCAGGGAGTACGGTGGATGTCACAACCTCTCCCAGCCAAGTATTCCTTTCCACCCGCGCCACATGGGGTCTGGTATTGTCGGCAAGTAACACTACACTATTGCGATTCTATTTCTGCTGTAGTGCCTGTTGTACACGTTCCAACTGCTGCGGGTACAGGTCCGCAAGTGATGATTTGACCCGTTGTTTGTAGAGCGTAATCCATCTCTTGGCACTAGTCCAGCAGATACAGAGCATGATCTTCCGTGGGCGTAGATGGTCTTGTGGTGTCACGCAGTGATTCCGCCAGACTCCCCTGTGGGAGGTCTCAAGTCCTCGAAAGCATCCTAACTTTAAAACTTTTAGGGTCAAATATCTTTAGAAATTGTGCAAAACTCCACTTATACGCCCTCCCAATTTTGACTTTACACCCCAAAACTGAAAATCCTGGTGGAATGCCTGGTGTCACGCACGGGGCTCACGGTGACAGCCAATGTCTATCTAGCACGCTTGGAGCCTTATGCAGAGCCCACTTTTCGTCAATGGTCAACATTTGATAGAATATGGGTATGTTACGGTGCCAAGAAAGCAGCGACAAACAGCGCTATTGTTGGTCTCCGACAGTGTGGGGGTACCCACTAGCTCAGCTTGTACGTCTTCCCTATGCGGTACTGGTGAAGTCTGACTATTTCATTAGTCTGAAAGATTTCAATAAGCTCATTACACGTTTGGCTGCTGTCCTATTCTATGGCAGCCTTAAGGACCTCGTTTTCGAAGGTCTGAGGACCCCACTGCGGGGTTCATCACACAGGGACAAATCTCCAGACCTGACTTTCTGGAACACGTTCATTCATAGCATTGTTCCCAAAGGCTTTTCGTGTTAGGCGACATGATTCAGCTGCGGACAAGCTCACTTTAAAGTCATAAATCAGGTAACCCAGAACGAGATGCTTCGACACCTCCGTTTGTCTTCTCCACTACTCAAGGTATGATTGCTGTGAAGTGTGAATGCGCAAACCGCTTGTCTGGGTCACGGTGAATGTTCGCTCTCCCGCTCCGATAGCTTTTCCTGCTAGGGTTTCCAACCACCCGGAGTTTTCCCGGACTGTCAGGAATTGACATGTCTTTGTCAGAAAAATTCGGAACCTTTATCCGGACAATACAATGTCATAGTCGGGGCACATGCCTCTTTTACTTCCCCTTAGTTGTGCCCCTGGGTATCGTTCGGAAATTTTATCTGCGAGAGTTGGTAACCCTATTTCCATCCCGCCAGGCAGTTATTTCCGTATCAGTGATCAATGCGACGTCGAAAACGGCAAGAACTATTTTGGTTACCTTGTAAATAGGAAATAACAATAACAAATAAATAGTAACAGAAACTTTCGATTATGTTTTGTGTTTGATTTTGCCTTGTTTCGTGTTATCGTAATTTCATAATTTGCATCACGGTTTTAGCGTTATCATGAGTTCACTTTAGAAACAACCTATTCATAACAAATTGAAAATTTCTAATAAAGGAGAAGCAGAAAATTTAACAAAGCAAGCATTCTACTTATCCTGAATAGATCAGATCTTTTAAACATATTTCTAAATCAAGAACATGCCTCTTGGTCAGTAAAAGAATAGGCAGGTTAACATTTGAAAATAAAGAACTTTCAACTTTAAATAATGAAATATATATTATTAATTACCTTAAAAATTTTGAGAAACCTTTCCTGTCGTTCCTTCTGTGGCAAAATTAAAGCAGAATTCGTTTATATCCACAATTCGTGGTTTATGGGTAACCTTATTCATGGCCTTGAAGTACAACAACATAATATGTTTAACGTAAGGAAGAAAAAAAGAAACTCAGAATTTGTTGTTTTAAACCTCGGTGGAAATGTTATTACTACTTTAAACATGTTGAAATCAGGCTAAATTACTTGCGTTCCGTCTTGATTTTAACACCTCAGGAAGTGGAAAAGGATAACAAGTGGAAGAAATAATGAATTCCGGTGTGGGCGAATGTCCAGGGTTGGGATACGTCCCGGTGTTCCGGGACTGTCACCGGTTCATTGTCCCGGTGTCCCTATAGATTCCCTTGGGACAGTTAAATGTCCCGATTTAGATAAATAAAACTTCTGTTGCAATTTCATAGTATTTTCGGATTAACTGGATAATACGTATCTAATACGTAATATAATCTAATTTACGCGTATTTCAAGATTTTCATTGCTATTGCGGTCACTGAAGACAGTTTTCGTCTTGTGCAGCCGATTTGAAGGACACGCCTTTCTATAACTACCGATGTCAACTAGCACAAGACACAAATAGTGCAATATATCACACAGAAGGGATTGCAAGCAGACTAACAGAAGCAGAAATTTTGAAAAAAAAAAAAAAAAATAAACATAAATTTGTCAAATTACTGTATCCACAGGCCGAAACATTTAAACTATATCTCTTAATAATTTTGAATTTATTTTATGGCTTCGAAGGCTCAGGCCGAGATAGGCTAAGTGAAAGGAGTCGCCAGGGCCTAATCTGAAGGAATCCTGGAAATTGCTTGGTGTGACTGAGGAAAATTCCTAAAAAAAATCTCAGTAAGAATTGTCGACCGCTGGAAATAAATCCACCTATTTCTAAATGTGTTTGCATTATGTGGAGTAAACACAATTCGAAGGAGTGATGATAACAAGAACATAATTGCATAAGCTTAAAGAGGAAATCAGAAGGGACAGAAAATATTGAATGTCCTGCACACATATTATATTTACAGCAGCAGATGTTCAGTTATTTGCATCTGAATTTAAATATGACCTTTAGACATCTCAGACTTAGGCCGTTGTTCACTTGCGTTGAAGCTATTGTTTTCAAAGTCTTGAATTAGTTCTTCAACTCATCAGGACCGAGGAACTGGTAAGTTCATGTGATTTTGTCAACATAAACTACAAAGTCTTTCAGTCACATTGCAAAGCGAGGAAGGAACGTGTGTCCCCCAGGATGCTTTAAAATTTTTCCTGATCTGATGAGTGAAGCGTATTTCTGTTTCTGGTCCATTCAAACTGGAGTCTAACAGAGGGATAAATAAAGTACAAAGTTCAAAAGTCTCAGTGCTGGAACTTCAGTCGGTGTTGGTTGAAGCTTTGTGTTTCACGTGAACGAAAAGAACATTTTGTGGGAAGGAAAGTCAGAGAAATATTGTTCGTAAATTCAACGTCGAAACTGATTATTCCTCCTCCCCCTCCACATTGACTTTCAAATGTGGCCTCATTGATAAACCATGTAGACAGCCCTAAGAGGATGACCTTAAATGCAGTTCCCAAATGCAGACATGAACTTATAAGTGGGCCCACTGGGATGTTCGTGTTCAAAACGTTGTAGTCATGAAATGTGAACTCCTGTTTTTCTTTTTTTTAAGGGGGTTATATGGAAATTTGTTATATTTTATAATTAGATTATTTTATAATGGTGGCGCCAAAATTTATAATGGGGTGCAAGACCCAGGATGCCATGAACCCTAAATCAGGGCCTGCCTAAATGGTGTGATATATAAAACACACTATGTGAAGGTGAAAATTTCAACTGTTTGTAGGTTGAAAATATTTCTGAGCATTAATTTGGGTGGGTATGATTGGGAAAATACAAGTGGCTTAAGTCCTTTGAAACTCGGAACATTCGGAACAGCACTCCGAATTACTGAAAATCTGTGAGTATATTCTTCAAAAGCAGCCCACTGGATTAACGAAATAAATAATTTAACTGTAGATACAATTCAACTTTTAGCTATATAGAGTCACTGTAATGTCGTCCGGGCGTCGGTTTGTGTTGTCCGGTAAGCAATTTGTTGTCGTTAGTTGTCAGATTGACTGTGTTGGGGGCATAGTGAATAATATACCTGGTAGACCTAATCATAAGCATTTCTAGAAATGCATAATTTACTTACCAAAATCCATTGGACTGCTATTTAATAAGGGGCTTCGAGGGTGCTCAAAACGATAGAGCTGCGTGCTAAGTTCTAGGTACTTATACTTTGTGCAGTGCAAATATTGGGCAGTTAACAAGTAAATGAAACCAATGACTGTGAATTGGACTATTTACTTAAACTAAATGCATGATAAAGATTGAATACGATTGGCACGAAAGCAAGGCTCCTAACATTTACTTAGCAAACCACTGAACAGATCATAACAACAATTATAAACTATTAAATACACAGTCAAGAACATGCAAAGAATGGACTCCAACTAACCTGATATTAAACTTGATAGTAGAATTATAGTCTTTGATAAAGAATGAGGTGTGTAGTTTCAATGTCTGATCTCTGGAATTCTAAGTAGTACTTGCTCGATGGTAACGGTCTCTGGTGTTTGGCTTCTGCTAGAACTGAACTTGGCCACTTGCAGATACTGGCATCGAAGCAAATCGTGATTCCGCCAAGAGATATTATCTGGCGGGGTTTTATACAAAATTCACTGTCCATGTTACTAATGGAATAATAACACTGACCAATCACAGAGAATTATGCAAACTCCAATCAGAACACACTTGTCCTCTTTTTGGGCCTATCAAGACCAAGGTGGGCGTGAGATGGACTTCAGCTTTCTTGTACTCTGCTCTTGCTAATTGACCTTCGGTCTTTCCAAAGTTCAGGAATTCGCTTTGCTTAGGTAAACTGTGGTACTTCACAGAACCACTCATTCCAGACGTAAAAATATGTAACTACATTTCTCAATATACAAACACTTGTTGGATTCCCATTCTGATTCTTTTAAAAGTAAAACGTGAATATATTATTTAAGAATAAAATGACTTGCTTTTCCTTGGTTCGTGCCTTGAGACTTACAAACTAGAACATGTTTTATTTATATAGTATTTGTACCTAAGAATATATTTAAACCAATATGCCACACCTGACAGTAATTTCAATTAGGCTTGTTCTGAATTTTACACTTACACTGTTTTTTCGTATAATCCATCAATTACGCAGGGTGTAAAAAGAATTGAAAATTATGAATGGTGCGGGAAAGGATACTAATAACATAAATGGCCCTAGAAGTTAGTTTGTATTCATTTTTTTTTCAAAATTGTAACAATTGTAATACGAAGTAAATTATTAAAAAAGAGATATATTAATATGCCAGTAATAGAGATAGAAATATTAGTACAGACAAATAGAAATAGCAGAGTGATAATTTCCTTTACTTAAGTCAGCTTGCACTTGTGGTCGCTTTCCCTCGGTTTCAGTTTAAAAGTTTATGGCAACCCTAAGAAAGCTCCATAAATAGAAATGTTTCCCTTGGGAAGTTATCCTTGTGTGTTATGGAAATAAATGTGCAGTCGTAGAGGTGTGGTGTAAATGAATATATCGCTCATGCTCGGATTAAAGATTATGTCCTTATAAGTTATTCGGAAAGTTCCAAGAGTGGTTTGACAATCTGGTATATTGAAGTTTGCTTCTCGAAGGGACTATGGAAACGTAACTACGCTACACATGACACTATTGCAAACATGAGAAGGCATGATAACGAATTGACAATAGATAAATACAGAGAGAACGTTTAGCAACGCAACGCAGCGCTTACCGGCCGGGCTTCGCCCTTAGTCCACCTTTTCCCGTCCGCCAATCGGCTCATGGTTCTTTGGCCACAAGTTGAATTATGATTACAAAATGGTTTAATTCAGATATTTGAACACCAGGACATGCCGGACGTATTGAAGAACCACCTTATTATTTGTATAATCGTGGGGGAAAAGAAAATGCAAAGTATATTCAGCAATAAACTGTGCCGCGTGCAGTCGTATGAAAGCTACGGGTCGAATGACTGACGGGGATAGGTTAGTCAAGCGAGAGTTTTGTTCACAAACACTGCGTTACGTTTTGCGTAGCTACACTATACAACTATCATAATATTGTGAGACATTAGGTCCAATCCCATCCTCATTGACACTTCGTTTAATGGTTCTTCAGTCCCATGTGATGGTTGAGCAATGAGTTCTTTCTAGTAGTTTTCTCTTCAGTCACATTGCCTTTTCGCTCATCAAGCTTTAGTGTTGGCTGATATTTCGGTTTACATACATGAGGTTTACCAACTGTTTACATATCAATCCTCACATCGTGCTTCATCTTTCGTTATGTTGGAATCTCTCACTTTTCCTTTGTCTATTGTATTTGAAAAGTGTTTTCCTGATGGTACTTATCCCAACTTAGGAAGATCGCTAATGTCATGCTCATACATAAATCAGGTATCAATTTTTTTGTCTCTCTTTATCGCCCTATTTTCCTTCTCCAACAGTATCAATACCTTGTGAAAGGATTATCAAGCATCGTCTCTTACATACGTTCAGTATTCTCAGCAAGAGTTCCTTCCTGCTACATCATTCTCAGTTAATCTATCCGTATTAGAGACTACTTATTTCCTTCGATCTTAGAAAAACTTTTGATACATTAACTCGTTGCAAGAAATTTACAAAATATATTGTGCAAGATGTCTAAATTAACATTCCACAAGATTGCAGTAGCCATTGCTTCAGGCCTATTATATAGAACAAGTTTGTGGAACCTTGCATTTAGCTTACCCTGTCAGTTCAGTATATTTCATGCGCGCTAGCCTTGCACCAGTCATAAATTTCATGTTAATTTTCTTGAACTTACGTGTGTGGTCCAAAAGTTGCAGATCACCGTTACTATGGTATGACAAAGGTATTAGTATGATTTTGGCTTCTCAATATTAGTATGGTAAAAGAACTGACTTCCACTACACAGAACTCAAGAAATAACCTTGCACTGAATTCTGGTGCATAGTTAGCTCAAACAAAACGAAGGCATTTTAGTAGCTAATTTACCGCAAGCTACAGTCAGGTTTCCACGATGGTTATGTATGTAAATCTTCATGAATACAAGAGAGATTGTCGACTCATATGTAAAGGAACATCTTTAATCTTCGTAGTAAGTTTTATTGACCAAGACTACCCTATAAAGAGGTCACAGCTGGCAAATTAGGACATAGAATTAATCTTAGTAATGTCCACATACAGCATTTTTATATTAATTTGTAGTCATACGAAGCTGCATTTCATTAAATAGCATTCTGTCTGTAGTTTGCGTTCGTCATCTGTTTGTAACATTCAATGAATGAAAAAGAGGGGTGAGGTAGCGGGAGGAAGGAAGAACCTTGAACATAGAAAGGCATACAAGTCGTGGAAATATGAGTTTGGAACAGCTCAGAACCACCAGTCGACAAGTTGGATGTTGTATGAAGGAAGGATACATGCTGTTTTATTGTACTCAAGCGCACATAGAAATATCTATGAAGTGTAGCTCATATGTCGAGTAGAAATCCCCAGAGGAGGTATTCTTTTTTTCTAAAAAAAAAAAAAAAGGGAAAAAGAAAATGCTGTAACACTTGTGTCAACCTGAGGGGAGCGGTCATTATTTGCGTAGACCTGTCGCGATCGCTAGACACTCCCACTGCCCCCACCGGTTTCTGAGGTCACGCCTACGTTCAGATTTGGCATCTCTCTCCTTTTCTTCGTCTCTCTTACATCGTTTTATTTTTTTATTTTTTCTTCCCGTTTAATTTTTGCTTTTTTCCCCTTACTTCTTCAACATGTAGTACCTGGCCGCTGGCATAATTGCAGTGTTGCCAATAGTAAAGTAAATATCTGTTCTTAATGTATGTAGTTGTTCCGCTAAACGTTTTATTTCCTGGATTTTTTTGAGTTAATTGAAGTGAAAACGTTTTTTGAAAGATATCAGCCATTGTTTCCAAAAATTTCCTGCACTTAATTTACATTTTTGTCTGGGGAGGATCTACTGCATGCTCGTCAGAAGTAGTGTCCTTGGACAATGACGCATTTCCTTCAGCGCACTTAGTTGCGTTGTTGCTCTGTTTCTCGACAATTGTAAGTGCGCTTGAAACCCTCTTTCCTTGAAGAGTGATTTCATTTCGGGAAATAGGAGGACATTCCCTTGCATAAGGGAAGTTGGAAAAGTTCCGGGAATTCCCTGATTTCTAAGCATAGACGAGAGTAAAACAAAACTACGAAATCAAGTCAACTGGTGAAATTGGTATTTCCTTGTAAAGACACGATTATGATTATCGTAAAGAGTACGAGAGGTGCTGGGGAAATGATTCCATTAAAGACAAGACCTTCCACAAAACCAGCAGAGTCAGTCAGACAACGGAAGAAAACACGAAAGTATTATATACGAAGACGCAAGAGCAGAATGTTTTAGCTGACTCGCGTGGATAGGCCTGATGTTGATGCTCCATATTATTTATGAGTATTTTTCACCTTTCGTATGGGTTTCGGTGTAGGGTAATGATTGGAGAATGCGAGGAGGAAAATTAATATTGTATGACGATGCACGATAATTATTATCTTCTGTCCAGAATATAACGATTATCTTGTTAATCATTAATGATGAAAGGTATGGTAGTAAAAGTATCTCGAGGTGGAAGAGGGTAAAAGACACCAAATTCGAGGATAGGCACTAATATGAGAACACCTTTATATTGTAATGCAGTTATCGCAGTTGCAATCCCCATAGGAGAGCTATTAAAAGTAAGCTAGAATTTACGAGTCCTCTTTCTGATTTTCGTACGACATTGAACCTAGAATAAGTCACTATGGCGCTACTTGACCATGGTTGAATAAGTTGAGGGTGTAGTCTGGTCTGACCATCCCTCTAGTATCTCGTGATAGGCTATCATCACCTGGTATAATTTGATACATCGAACTTCAGAGCGGAAGACAAAAATGCCACCACTACGTGAAGTTTTCGAACAAGTTGCGGTCGCCGTTCAGTCTGGCTGCAGATAATGGACATAATGGATGAGATTGGCGACAGGATCCAGTGCACGTCAGGTATTTTGTTTTGAGGTGTTTCTAGTTATGATTCCAGATCACCTACAGTGAACTCTCAGATTCATGAGCAGAGTTGTGGTGCTACATTTTCATCTATTTATTGTTTTAAGAATTTTCTGGATTTCAAAGCAATGTTTGCAGATCCTAATGCGGTATAAAGGATATAAGTATTCAACAAAGAATCAGTTTTATTTTTATTTTCACCTACGCTCTACGACAGTTCAGATCTTTCATCATGGCTTATTGTCTCGTGAACACTCCCGGAAAACTCCAGATCTAAACTAATAGTATATTAGACAAATAAAATCACCCTGTTGTCCAGGGGGCTAGGTGATCTTACTTCGCGGGTCTGAACTGTAGGATTACCATGTATAACATAACATGGTAAAACATAAGAAAAGGAACCGACACCAAATCAAGAGTACAGGGATACAGATAATATGGTATTTGTGTGTCCGATGTGCAAAAAGGAAAAGAAGACAGTAATACAAAAGGGCATACATAGCTCCTATGAGGTAGAAAGATATTAATGAATAGTGTAAGATAGTGGATACTATTCGCCTCGATAATTTGACACTACATAGACCAATTTTGATACAAGAAAGTAAGAGTAACGTTCATTGTCAGCATATCCAGTTTTATATCTTTATAAGAAGTTCACCTTAGTTGTGATACCAAGTTTCAAACAACTGTAGTCAACGTAGAGTAGAAACTGCAATAACAAAATTTTTGTATTTTGTTGTGTTAAATATGACAGATTTCACAAACAAGTGAGGGAAATTGTAACAAACTACGGAAACATGTAGGTTTATTTTTCATGTAAGTATGTTAAAGTGAATAATTTGCAGAGAGATAATATTTACTTGGCGCGAAAAAAAAAATATTTGGC
>JAGDQP010060196.1:0-12246 GCA_022664845.1 Lepisma saccharinum
AAGTTTGTGTTTCTAACACTTTGTAATGCTTTCACTATTTCACTGAAATTTTTTATTATTGTCTTGGTAACTGCAAAATGTCCCTGCCATCTGTGCTCCAAGAGTCTGACTACTTTCTTGCCTTCATATAATTCAGATACTTTCGGACGCTGTAGAAACTCATAAAGCATTGAACATTGATCAAGAAAGTTACGTATTTCACGCATTTCTGAAACTGAATTCAGTATCACTATGGGCAACCGATGATTAAAACAGTGAACATAGGGATTCTTTTGGCAACGATGTTTTGAAGTAAAGCATGAACACCTCCTGTCTTGCCACTCATAACACTTGCTCCATCATAACATTGACTAAGCAAGTTTTGTGAGTCCAGATCATTGTCTTTCAGAATCTTAAGTGTCAGATTAGTGAAAGAAACAGAGTCAAGTTTTGTATTTGTCTGTACGTCAAGTAGAGGTTTCAGTATTGTCCCATTCTTCACAAAACGAATACCTAAGGCAATATTTTCCCTGTTATTTTTGTCTCTAGTTCCATCTTCAAGTAAAGCAAATGCCGGCACATCGGCTGTTTTTATTTCTTTTACTACCTCCTCTCGAACAATTTCACTCATAATTTCTATAATTTCATTTTGAATTTGCGGAGAAGAGTAGGTAGAGTTTTTGAGAACAAATGAGGAACAGTCAGCCAACTTTGCATCTTTTTTAATGTATACTTAAAAAGATTTCTGAACAAACCGTATTCAGTTTTTTCGTCAATTGAATAGCTACCACGCAAGAGAATTCATTAACTACAAGAAACTGCACAACTTCTGCAATCGATCTAATATAATATCTATTCTTTTCTAAAACACTTTCATTTAGAAGAGTTAAAATAAAAAAAACATTTCCAGAAACGCGCTTCTTCTTTTCTTCCCACATGGACATAGCACTAATATGCACAGCATTTGACTCATGTTTTCGTAACCCATTCTTATCCATAGCATTTTTCCAATATCTGAATTCCGTTTCCGAAAAGTTGGTTCTTTCGACCCAAATGGATGAAATAGGCGACATGGGTATGCTGTATACCTCGCTACTGAATACTCCAGCCATGGAAAACGATTGTACCATTCTATTTGGAATGATCTATTGTGTGTGTCCTTTGGATAATTCTTCAATTTGATTTGCTGGATAGGTTCTCCAGTTTTCGCCAAATCTGTCGGTGTTGGACATGAAGATGTCGACGATTGAGCAGAGAATGATGACTGGGCTGCCTGTTCAACATTCGGTGCTGAGCTGGTAACAAGGTTTGAAGAAACAGGCGTATCTTTTGAGTCAGAAAGCGAACGTCGAATTACAAATTTGTCCATCGTATCTGAAAGAAATAAGAGAAGGGTTAAAGGACCTTGTTATATGCGTTTTGGGCTTTAACGTATAGTTTTAAAGAAAATATAAAATGCCATCACAAAAATGTTGATTTTATATTATGGTTAGGATAAGAATTTTTACAGGATTTTTGGATAAAAATGTGCTATCCCCCCTCCCCCAACTCTTGACAACTGCCTTTTTATCTAATTGAAAACAACAATATAATCTGTATACACAACGTTTGAAGACCCATATCATAAAAACTAGTAAAGTACCAGTGATCAAATTTTAACCATTTGTTACAACGCAAACATCGATCCTGTGAAACTTTGAGATATTTCAAGTGTATCCCTTTTGAGATATTTCAGAATGAACATAGCCAATTTCCAAAAAATCGCAATGTTTGAAGACCAAAAAAAAAAGCATTTGACTCACAGGTATCAAACTTTTTAGAAAGTAGTATATCATGATGCCTATACCTAGAAAAAAAGGTGATTCTTAAGGTGACGTGGAGTAATTATTGCAGATAAACTTAAACCTTAACGTTAACTGGTTATATCCTAAAATAATATATTTCTTTTGAAGTTTGGCAAGTGTCATAGCAATTCTTTATTATTCGCATGAATTAGGATAAAAATCTCACACTCGTGTACGAGAAATTTGAGATTTGTTTTCTGAACTCCCAACGACGAGAATTGTTCCAACCCTGGGGTAATTATGGCAACGTGTTCTAGCTTCTATTGTATCTACACTGCACTGACGTTGGAACAATCATGGCATAGGCCTGTTTTAGCCCTTTGCTTTCTAACTCCACTAATAAGGAAGTTATAAAAAAAAAGTAAGACAGTATGAGCGCTTGTTGAATTTTTTTGTTATTTTACAGAAACAAATGAGAGCAATTTAACTATGAAAAGTCACGAGTAGGCTTCAAAACTCTTAGGATTCAAGCCCTTCCCGCTGGTCTAGTTTATATCACGCACACTTTTGGTGCACGGGTTCCCGTGTTCGATTCCCGGTGGGAGCGCCTACAAAAGTTGAACGATTACGTGGTTCGGACTCTGCACTGCAGGCCCACGTTTCATATAGCCTCGCTGATAAAAGGGACGCGTCCGGTCCGTGTCCATTTAGGGTAAGAGGCCAGTAAAATAAAATAAACAAAATTTCACTTCACTACATTAACATCGTCCTTTTTTTGGCCAATCACATTCTGGTTCAGCATATGTTGTTCTTTCCAGAAACTTTATGGTAGCTTCTTTGTTTTTTATATCATTGTCAACGATTCGTTCTATATGCATTCCCTATCGTAGTAGTCTATAGGTCTCACCTAAAAACTTATGTCATGAGAACAAAACATTTATCCAACAAAATAGAAAAAAAAACTTATTGAGCTGTAATGTAGGTATCTACGTCACAGGACAAAGATATCCAAATTGAGCAGACCTTAAACAGAGTACCAATAAATATTGTTTTGATATATTTTTTTCTGCAAGTTTTATATTCTTGTTCAAAGAACGCTGCCATAATTACCCCATAGCATCAAGAAATGGGGTAATTATAGCACTCCTGGCAAATCATAGAATTTATTGTAATAACTAATGTTATTATTTTAAACGCCTGATATGACTGCGCGGGTTGATGGTCTGATCTGGAAAAACCGACGAATCACAGAGGAAGAAATTCGTGTTTAGGTCGGCATTAGCCATGCTCCGTGCATGCCATTATCAAAGATCACCTGCAGTTTCGAAAAATTACGCAGTGGGTTCCGCATCAACTGACGGAAGGACAAAAGATTGACACAATGGCTACATGTCTGAGTCATCTGAAGCAGGACCACGAGGAAGAGTATGCGTTTCTGTCACGACCTGAAGAAAGCGGACGAGGAAGTGCAAGAGTGGGTGAGGTTGTGGATCCGTCAGTGACCTACCTCTTTCTACAAGACTGGAATTGATCGTCTCGTCTCCCAGTGGAATAAATGTATTAACACTTCTGGCAATTACTTTTGAATAAAACAAATTCCATTGGCACTTTGTAGCGGGTGTTCGGTTCGGTTTTCATTTGACTGCCTTTCATAGTTACATCCTCCATAAACACATTGCTGCAATATGATGAAGACGCATTGCAATTGCAACTCTGATCACCTTCTTTGTTTCTCTATTCGGGTGCGCAAGTTTTATAAATAGCAGAACTACTAGAAAGATCTTTAATCAGCACGTGCTAGAATTATCCAGATGAGTTGTTTACAGCCCTTTTATCCATCACGTGAGCTACATGAGAAGGAATTGTTCTGTTTATAGAAGGGTGACGTGTGGTCGACACGTACTACACCAGTGTTCGATTTGTTATAAATTACGAAGGGGGGATCCTAAGACAAGTGGTTGCTAGTAACTCTCAATATACTGCCTATTTGGGTACAAATATAAAGATTTTATCCCTGGTCTGGTTAGGATGATATTCGGAATGAAAAACCGGGGATGAAATCCTCAAGCACCAGGAAAACTCCCCGGTCGCTGGAAGTAATGTATCCCGTATGCGGTGAACAATTATTTATTGACGAAATAAAGAAGAGAAAAGCAAAATCAATTTGGGATGTGTCATCCGAGGATTACAAGGACAGACATCAAAAGAAACTTCAGTGGATTGAAGTCCAAGGGATTGAATTTTATGGGATGCGCAGCCTACCTTCTTTTCCGTCTTTTCTCTCCAATCTGATTATACATAACATCAGTGCTCGAAGTGGAAAATCTGTGGAAGTGGTGTTTCAGTACAATTCAGAGTAAGCAGGGATACATTTTCCCCCCCCTCTAGAATTTTTTGCTGCTATTATCTGAGCAATTTTTCGTGAACAAACACAACTACAAGACATCCGAAACGAATTGCGTTGGACTGAATGAAAAGGTGAGCTCATGTCTGAATTCCACAACGTGTCGTTTAATTATTATTGTGAACTGGAATTCTTTTCCCCCTTTCCCCTATGCGTCACAAAAGGCGAACATTCTTTTGTTTACATCAAATCATAAGTGCTTGAAAGGGTGTGCGAGAGGGTGTACTTCCATCCCCCTCCCCAACCCTGACATTAATCAAGAATTGTAAGAACATTGATATTTACAGCTTAGTTCTCAGAAATTGTTTTTTTTTTATATGTTTGGCTTAAACAATACGTAAGCGCATTCTCAAAAATACATATATACATTATCGAAAATAGGTAATTCTACAAACTGAAATCAACAGGTCGGGCACCGACCCTTTAGCCCGACCTGCTCCCCCCATGACTCCTGCCCTGATATTACGTGAAGAAAGCTTCGACTTCCGGCTCCAGATCTATGACTAATACTGAGCTTATTCATGGTAACAATTTTTGTTCAGTTGAATTGTAGACTGTCTTTTGTTAGCCGCCATTAAAGAAAGAGCCATTTTGCAATGTGTTGAGCAGCGTCCAACAAATCAAATGTCACGTACAGACTATTCATTTGCCAATAAGTAAAGTTAATTATTTCAAATTTGTATTTTTCCTTTTGAACACGATTACAATGAGTTTCTGGATGATAAACTTAAAAAAAAATGTAATAACAGGAAGTCACCGTCACGTCACTAAATCTAGTTTAGCTGATACATCGGAGATGCAACGAAAGATACTTGAGTTTAATTTCTTTTTCTATTCGGCACCTCTGTTACATTTCAGCGCTGTCCTGTTTAAGTCTGACGTCACATTCCATCTGTTACTAGGTAACCACCCTGATCAAACGTTTACGAAGGTGATATGAGAAGCAATAAAAATCACATTTCTAAAGCTGTCTGTTTGTGTACCCGGTATGCAAATTCACACCGTTAAATTGGGTTCGATCACATATCACAAGTTCAGGTGCTATCTAAAGCAAATCCCTAGCCCCCTCCTTTACTACGAAATTAAAATCTTTACCCAAAATTCGATATTGTAAAGTTTTCAAAAAGGAATTTTAGCGATTATAAATACTCTAAACAAATAAGAACCTAGTCTAGAAAGATATGTCATACTTAACCATAAAATCTGAAGAAAATGTAACGAAAATACAACGAAGTGAAGTAATGTAAAACAAAGACTATAATAATGAAAATAGTCTTTATTAAAATTCTTTGCGTGGGGCGGATCTAGCCTGCTAGCCGTACTTTGCCCATCAGTGTTCAAAACTTTACGGATTGTGTCTTCTTTTCACGTGGTGTCTCACTGTGTACCATTGATAGGGTTGATACTTCAAAAATGGCACCTTCAGTCACAAGGTACACCCATACTTTCTCAATCATTTTTTCTCTAATAGGATAGATACGCATTTTGAAGGTAGCATGCATGAGGGTAGAAGGCAAGATAGCATACAGAGAATTCTATATAAATAAGTCAGTAGCAGTAACTTGCACACCCGAAAAAATAAAAATTACCTGCAACTTCAGACACAGACGTACTATCACCTACTCAATCCATCAACAGAATGAAGTCAAATAGATTTTGCTCCTGGTTTGATATCTAGTGTTAGAAACTGAAAGCAGCTGAGAAAATCGCAATGTCTCACTGTGTACCACTCTCCCCAACATACCTACATAGCAATTTTGACCTAACTTAAAAGTAAATCAACCTTACTTTGACAAGTGACAACTTGATACAAGCTAGCAAATGAAGCCAAAAAGATTTAAACAAAGTTGAATCAAGCAATCTACTCGTATTTACAAGAATAAAGGTTAAAAAGTCTTGATAGGGCCAGAAAAAAAAAACATAATGTGCTTCTTTATAAAAAAAACAAAAACCGATGCGCTGGATGGTTATCGATCCGAGGACCATTGGCATACTATTTTGAAGCTGAAGTCACCAGACTACGGAAGCACACGCCGTAATCTGCTTTCCAAGTGCTATTTATACTTATTAATAGTTTATCAGATCGCAAGCGATACCTGACGAAGATTAGCTTGCGGTGAAACATTTCTGGCACGTGATAGGACTTCGTCGCATTGACACGACAGCGGAAGTGCAACGGAAAAAAAATTGAAATATATTTCAAATTTGACCAGCTTCCTTGCATAATTGGTTGTTCCAAGAAGCTTGAATTACGTCAGTTATAACAGTCAAGCCATTTACGTTGTTCCAAGAAGTTTGTTTCATCCTTGTTTATTAACTTCAACACAATATCAAAGCAAGTGACTGATTTTTTTTTTCAAGCTGGCATGCTATTTGGGACAATTAAATGTACTGTAAAAAGACAATCATTAATTGAATCGATACATGCATAAACAACATAAGTCCACAAAAATAGATTTTACAGAAGAAGGAAAAAATTGTTTTTTATCAATGTGAGTAGAGATAGTTTAACTTTACTTAATTCTATGTACAGCTCTCATTGTGGCAGATAATCGACACAAAAATCATGGCGATAGCACTTGCACAGTGCGCTATAGCGCCATGTTTGATTTCATGGACTGGTGTTGTTATTGCAAGATGAGGATAGTGATGCAATTTGATACTAAGGCTGTCCTATTTTGCAATATGTATTTCACAAAGCCATCAATCAATTCATAACATTCAACCTTCCACGGAAAGTTACTACTGTGGTGGATGCTCATATATTGTGACACACAGAAAGTTACCTTCCTGTTCTTCCCGTCAGATGTTTGCACAGTGTCGTCAGAAATGCAGGATCGTTTGTAGAGTTTGGGCCACCAATTCTTGAAGTCCAGAATGTCTGCTCTGTTAACAAGTTGTACCTGAATATTTTGTTTATTCTAGAATGAAACCACAAGTTCTACGTACTCATGTAATAATATATTCTGTCTTTCTTTCTTATTAACCGTTTCTAAGTAGCAAATGTACGGTCACACGGCAGAAATGAATGGCCGCGTACTCGGTAGTATTGGTAATGTAGTGTAATTTGCACTTTACTCAAGAATTTTTACTTACCATTACACCACCAAGAATTCCAGATAGAATGATAAATTGGCAAACACTCACATCCTCAATTCAGACTTGAATATGTTTGATTCAATCTGACCATATTATTCATATTTATAAATGGAATATATATTAATACCCATTTACCTGAATACAGTAGGTCCTCTCTTAACATGTCAGAATATCACTGGCAGTAGACGGAAGAAATGTTCTTATATTTATAAACTAACTACTTCTTGGAAATGAAACATAAAAAAATAATATTGAAACAAAATATGTTTAGGTTTATTGTATACCTTTTCTCCTTTTAGAATAATGACATTACAAAATAAAATAAAATAAACAAAATATTCTGGAGTTATTCAAAAACACTTTTGAACCTTATTCTTATTAAGGAAGGGAAAATTAAACTTTATATACCAATTGCTTTACAAATAAAAAAAAATAAGAAAATATTATCACAATACTTTGAAATTAAGAATCCAAATTACAAGTTTATAAATATAACCAATAATCTCCTCAATATGAACCTTAAACTGGGGTCAAATAAATACTCTTAACTGTGTACAGAATCAATAATCTTGCCCTAAAATATGCTGGATTTAATTGAATTAATATATATTTTTACCTGGGCTATCCTTCTAACCAAGTACTATTCATCAATTCAACAAACCTTAGAAGGTCATAACCTCAATTTTTCTTCAAAATTTTCAAAGGATACTTTTAATCTCTTGAAACAGAATATTGTAGAAATAATTTCACTTTTCTTCTCTATCACAATTAATCACAAGGAAATATACGGAAAGCACTATAAAACCTTCTAATATATCACACTATTCAAATAGTTTCACTTCATAGCTTTTTATATACTTCCAATTTAATATTGATTATCCATTTTTCAACTAATAATTTCCTCGAATACACAGAAAAATTACTTGAAATTCACTATATTTTAGAGAACAAATTTTACAACAATATTACTCAATTTTTCAGCAAGATTATTCCAGAAACTGACATGGAGTTCTACCACATTTAAAAATCTTTCACGCACTGAGGCATGAGGTACACAACCATAAAAAACCCTCCTTTATCAGTCTCGTTTCGGTTAACCAATCAAAATAGGCTACAACAACCAATCGAGTTTTCAGAAACATAAGTCATCCTATACCAAGATATGAACCCTATCGTAACTTCTCACAATAAGGAATCGAAAACCAGTAATCATACACAAGATTACAACTGTATAGACGAAAGTAAGAACATAATTCGCCATTTTGGGTCAAATTTTCACATAAACTTTATTTATACATTACAGTAAACATCTTTGAACCTTGATGTTGTTACAAGGCAGTTCATCAACCTGACAATTGTGTTATTCTTATTTTGTGCAGGACATCCATCCTGAAACAAGTGCAGTTCTGTAACTGATGCAGGCACTTCTGTTTGTATGCAATGGAGAATAAAAAAATTCGTTTGTTTCTTTGGTGGCAGTTCCTTCATGATAAACATAAAACATCGATTTATTATTGGACAGGTTAGTGACACAAAATGCATTGATTGCGAGTTGCCGCAAATAAAACGCTTCCTGAACAAGTAGCTTGGCAGTTGGAGATTTTGCATATAACCAAAACACAAACCTAACACATGTCCGTTTTCTGTACACATCTTTTTCATACTTTCCATTTTTGTGTAAAACATTTTACTTCTCCTTAAGTGCACCACGAGTTCAGCAACAGCTGAACGATTTGCAGTATTGCTCAATGACGGACTCTAAATTTTTACACTGAGATCTCTTCGTAGTCATACTTTTCTTTCACGATGACGTTCACATCACATGCAAATTTCTCCATCTAAACAAATAAACATTGAATTCGTGTGAGTGGCAGCTTCACGAGCATTGGCAGACAGCTGCTGCCACATGCCCTCAGATGCATAAACCACATGAGTCCATGGACTGATGTTGTTTATGCTGTGAACGGGATCCTAATACACCCGCAATAAGTGGTGGGACTCGTGTTTTACCTGTCTCTGGGCATGTGTCTGTGTCGTCATAATCACTCCCTACATGTAACTCATTTTTTTAAATGGACTCATGTTGTTTATGCATGTACCGATTCAATTGTATTCAGTGTTTTCATTTGAGTGGACACGGTCAAATTTGTAAAACAAATCAATAGATCCAACATTCATAGACAAAATGTTTCGGAACTGGCAATCAAAATTTTCCGAACATTTCTGCGCGTGCGCAGATCATATCAGAGCGAATATTATGGTTCCTGCGTTATGTCTGACGTGACACCAGGCTTCAGAGCCGCTACTTATGTAATATGTATTACACATAACTCAAAATGGCTGGAGGTACGTAAAATTCACTTTTTTGCTTTAATACATCTTCACTTTCAAAAGCACTTATCATTCGTTTGTCAGGAATACACGAAATATTCAGTAAAACTGAACACTAAAGAAAATAACGTTACAGAGAGGGATAAACTATTATTCCATATTCGTAATTGGAAAACAAAACTTATTCGGCCTCTATTCTTTTTAGTTTTAGTGCTGAAAACTATTCAAACTTATAACTTGAGATTTACCATTTATTGTAGTCAGAAGCAGTAAAAGATGTTATTAAGTAGCGCCTGCTCTAGGTAACGTGTTGGGCTACAAAAGACGTCTCACGTTCGATTCTTGTTTGAGAATATTTTTTCGTTGCTGTGATTTAAATTTGTTCGAACATTTTATTTAAAATTTTATTTAGCTTTATTTAGAGGGAATAAAGTTGTATTGAAGGAATTTTATTTATTTATGTATCTTTCTCAGACAAACCGTATTTTCTATATGTACTTTTTGCATATGGGACTCCTTAAATAAACTGTTCAAACCTTATCCAATCCAATTCATTCCCAATTTCATAACAGTGGACTACTTAAGTCATAATGTCATAGATCTTCGTTGCCATGTCGACCATCAAAAATGTATCCGAACAGAGAAACTGCCAAGCTAGAAGTTGGTGAATGACATTAAATATTCTAAAGTATAATCTCGAAGGTCTATAAAATTGTTGAATACTTTGATCATAAACGTAAACGCATCATCGGAGTGATGAATGCTGATTCATCTATGGTCGGCTTTTTATGTACGCGCTCGCCACGGGCTTTGTTCGCGATTGTTCCGGTAAATCATAAGCGAAGTACTCGGCTAGCGTGCATGAAAAGCCAACAAACAGTTTATCTTTCTCCATGCAACATGAGTTTCTTTTATTTTTTTTATTAAATAAACTTATGACCGCTTACTCCACAATCAATAGTAATGTCACGTTCGCAAATTCCAGCTCATAATTTTCTAACCATTGTAGTAGAAAATGTCAATCTTGGGTGATAAATGGGGCAAAGGAAGGACGATCCGATGTATTATTAACCTGTCTGTTAAAATTTGCTTGAGAGAGCTACCAAAATATAAAAGCTCATGATTTTTTAATAGTTGCAGTGCCAAATGCAAAACTTGGGTTAAAACAAGCTTGACTGAATGCGATTAGCCATTTATTTTGAATTTCCATGTTTTTTTCCTTTGTGTGTGTGGGGGGGAGGGGTTAACCCCCACTTTTGAATGGTTGTCATATATACGTGAAGCTTTGGTTCAAAACGATAAGAATCCGATGCACAGGGTATACGATTAACTTGCCCTTGAAATTTAAATTGTAATACCTGTCTAAGGTTGCTGTGCAAGACAGGGGTTAATGAGGGCAAGTTAAGTAACTTAAACATTAAGATATCTTAAAATGCAAAAGCAGACAGATAACAGTAACACTTCTCGACTAGTAATCGGTTGCTACAAACAAATAATCAATACTGTTTTGAAAAGAAAAAAATATATATTGTCGTAATTATATTTAAAAATAAAAAAGAACCTGTCCTTGGATAAAAACATTGCACCGCATTTTCAAGTGAATATACAATTGTTTTATCGAAACAAACATATCTACCTCGGGGTTTTCTGGCTTCTCTCTACTTGTTTTGAGTTTTTTTTTTTACTTTTCTCCAAAATTATTTTTCTTTGTTAACACAGTCAAATGTTTTTAGCATTTTCTTACTATTATTTTCCTTTAAGCTAATTTGCAATTATAGTTTATAACAGGTAGCTACTTAGCTATTATCAATTTGAAAACCTAAAAATCAGTATTTTAAAATGTATTTATAAATTATCATCTATATTAGTACGTGCGTATGAAGAGAGTTATAATTACGCCATGCAACATACTGGCATGTTTTTAAAATTTGTAAATCTGAATAGTTCATTCCTTTTCAATTTCAATTAATATTTTTCTTAGAATTTCACATATAATACATTTCTACTTATCATAAATACTACATATGTATACAATTCAGAGATTTTCCTGTTAATATATGCATCATTGACAAAGGTTTAATTAAACTTCTGCATATGAGCCAGGGTCTCAAGGTATTTTTCTATATCTCTCAATTCTTAAATTTTTACAGTCTTTTCAACTACCTGATCTATCGTTTCTATGTTCGATAGTGTTCTCTTCAAATGTGGCATTTCTTTCAATCGCTGTACGATGAAGAAAACATATGTTTTACGGCAACCAATGAATTTAGTTTATTATTCCATGCCTCGACTGGATTGTTGGTGTGATGTCGTTGACCACAGACATTCCACAGATATAGATTATTGTGCATTATACACAACCATGTGGTGATCAAGTGATCCAAAAACTGTCAACTTCTCGTTCGCTGCAGCTTTTGCCATGATTGTGATCAATCTCTCGTCAACTTTATCTACTGGAATTAAGGAGAGTACTGCACATTTTACAGGTAAGATTAACACACCGGTTTTTTTGACTCCTTAATAAATCAGATTTCTTGAACCTTGCGCCACAAACTTCGTGAAAAACGGAAGTTGCAACCAGAAATAACACTAACCTTCCCACGTTAAAAGCTGCGAGCTCAAAATTTTCACTGAGGTACCGGGTACCCT
>JAGDQP010060197.1:0-12246 GCA_022664845.1 Lepisma saccharinum
TATAAATTGAAATTGAAACAATATCTGACAGTACGTTGCAATAGGGAAGAAAGTAAGAAAGAGAAACAAATGGGGTGTAATTTCGATAACACTATGTGCAATTATTGTGGAAATAAGACGAGTGTAGCATATTAAACGTAAAATAAATTAGCAAACTTTAGAAAACGGATGAAAATTTTAAGTTTTTTTTTTATATAAGCAAGAATGCTACTAATTTGTCAAGTTCTGTGATTGTCTCACGAGATTGGCCTGTCTCGAGAAAGAATCATAGGTACTAAAACATTTACTATGGCATCAGCCTAGGTTCAGCGGGGAAGTCGACCGCCTTCCACAAAGAACGGATGAAAATATTAATAATAAAAAAAAGCTTTATTTAGTCAGCAAAATTATCAGCGGTCGTAATAGCACCTGAGAGAAAGTTTAAAGATATAACTGGCTGCAAATGCTCGAAGCGAAATAGATAGTTCAGCAGAAGGAAAGCTTCTGTATATGCACATAGAATCTCGGTCAAAAAACGACAAATATCTTATAATTCAACGGAAACAAACGCGTATCGGTTCAAACGCAGTACGGGGTGTTTCTAAATCTATACAATCGAGTGGCTGTTTCTATAATTTGTAGGTACCATACACTACAAATTTGTTACTCGCGAAGTGAAAATCACAACAAAAGTGCCGTTTATTGTTCATGTGCAATGTGCAGTGCAAAAATGAAAATGGTTATATGCATGTGTGTGAGTGAAAAGTGTCACGGAGTGACTACGGAATTTATGTTTCAAGAAATCAGATTGCAATTTCGAAAATTGGAGGCAGAACGAAGACTAAAATATGCCACGGGAATATGAATAGAAACACGGTAAGTATCTCTATTTGCATAACGTTTTATAAATATCAAAATTTCTAACATCCGGTTGAAACTCGGGAGTTAGCCCGATTTATCGAGAAACGTCTGCTGTTACCGCCCATACAATTCATTTTATCTTATCTTGTATCGGTTGGAATTCTGGCTTTTGGATCGGTGTCATGAACTCTTAAATTGCCCTGTGTGGGAAGCGAGTTGGTGCCTATGCTACTCAACGGAGATGCGGAGGCATGTAACGCGGTACGTGGGTGTGAGGTGTCGGTTCTGGTACTGATATAGAATGAAAAGTATGGCATGTTGGAAACAAGATGCTTTCTGGTAGGGGGAGTGGCGCACCTTTCTCAAATTACTAGGGGTATCGTACTAAGAAATTATTTTGGGGAAAATAAATTTGTTATCATATATACGGGAACTTCGTTGGGATTACGGCGCTAACCTGCGGGAATATCGGATGCTTTTTACTGGTAAACTCAAATATTTGTGGGTGTTGGATTTCTATAAACTACATTGTGCCTTGCTACGAGTGATGCCAAAATAATGAAAACAAAAAATGGGTTGGGATTCAATTACTTCATTGCATTTTGGATCTGAAACTGAAGGTACTAGGGCCTGTACTGGATATGAAAATGTACTGCTAGGGAACGTATCTATCAGAACAAATCTCTCTGAAGCCAGAGCTGCCTCTAGCGTGACCTGAATTAGAACTCCTAATCTTCCGTGTGCTAAGCCTCTGTCGTCCGAGAGACAGGTAACATGTGCTGGTCCAGTCGACGACTAAAGTAGGTAACCACGAAGTCAAGTGTTCACGTCTCCGAGTTTCTTAACATTAAAACCGTTGCATACAGATCGGATTTCAAAATCGAGATGTGGAAAAGGAGTAATTTCGTGGAGGGTTTAGCTGAACGTTGGTAACAGGGCTGTATCGTTGGCAAATGTGGGCCCGAAATATTCACTGGCGAGTTAGCAGTGTTGCCAACTTCATTCTGTTGTTAAAAATGTAACACTCTATTAAACTTTAAATCACAAATATCGGCAAGTTCTCGTTGATGTGATTTATACTAGTGCCTGTTGTAAAACTGTCATACAACCTTGTGGTCGTGGAAGCTCCGCTCTACACGAGTTCCTAAAAACGATGATAAATGAAACTACTTTGACGTCTTCCATCCAATATGCAGCAGCTTTGCATTACGTAATTTCTACTTTGTTGGACGTTACGATCTTTTCATTACATCCTGACACCGTGCTCTTGTATCCGGGCTCTCTGTTGCTGTTGTACGACCCACATATTCTCAAATGTAATCTTACAGCGTAATGCCGACCATACTTTCTTGGTCTTACCCTGTACCCTTCAGCTGTAAATTAGTATATTCGAGTTTTAGCAATGTTTGGAATCACAGTCCGAAGTGACAGAAGAAGTGCCGCATGTATTTTCATACGATTCATTTATTGTATCTTTTCGCAAAGCACAATTTTCATTATGGATATCAAAATATATCTCTGCTCTGAAAATCACTAGTACTTTTCGTTTATAAAGCATAAGTATTACTGATAAAGAAAATGGCATAACATTTTTATTCCTTATTTCTAATATTTGTTTTGCTTCTTTTAAAAATTTCAGTTTGTTAAATAATACAAATCTGAAAGGAACTTTCAAAATAGGAAATTAATCTGTTGTAGTTCTTTAATAGTACGAGTAATTATAAAATGAATTTAGAAAATATTGAAATCTGATTTTATAGTTAATAAAAAGATTCTCACCGATATCACTACCTACATGTGTGACACTTCGTTGCCCGCGCCATCTCACCCTGACACCTAAGGAAAGATGGGAGGATGTAGGATTTTTAAAATTAAAAAAAAGTGTTCTTATTATCTTCCCTAAGATTTAGTGCACATGGATAAACAATGAAATGTATCTAAAAAAAAAACCACAATGCTAGATTGTAAAAGGAGGGATGGGAATGAAGTTCCAAAAACCGTGTTCCTCCTCTCTGCGACTTATTTCATGTAAGTTGTAATTTTTAATTCAAATGTCTAAACAGGTGTTCTAATACAGAACTTTTCCTCTTGCACAAGAATCAAATACAGATGGTAACAACATACTTAGTTTAAATAACCTTCTGCTCAGACAACGTTAATAATCATTATAAAAACATACACAGTAGAAGAAACTCTATATTACACCTGGAGCACAGAGCAATATTACTACCTGCTCTCAAGAAATCTGCTGACACATACAAAACGGTTTTAATTTCAAGAATTTTTATTATTTGTACTTAAGATCTGGTCTCTGGAGGAAATTTTCAGATTTTTTTTTTTAACCTCTGCAGAATTTCTGAGTAAACAGTGTTTTACCGCGTCGTTGTTTTCGGCGCTCATTTACTTTCACTCGTTTAGGCACAATACGTAAACAACCTGACAAATACCTTTACTCACATTCTCAGAACTGGGTCTTTTCTTCTTCATTCCATAGCTTTCTCCCCGGAAACACTTTCTCTCGGGAAAATATCAATAAAATTTTCCCGGGTACTCGAACCGGAAAATAGCTCTATCGTTTTATTTTTCTTCGCGTTTGTTTTCTCTTTCATCTTCCTTCTTCTCCCTCCATGTCTCTCACCCTTCTCTCTCACACACACTTTCGCTCTATAAAACACACACATATATCCAGTGCAAATGTGCCGGAAGCAGGAGGCACTTCTTGATTCTCAAGAAAGGCACTCGGAAGGCTTTGAACAAGAAAGGGAAATAACGGAAATGAAACTTCAATAAAAACATCCTTGAAAATAGTTGTTTCCAATCTTTTCGAAACCGTGACCCCCTGAAGCCAATGATAACTCTTCGTTGTCACCTCCCTAGCAGTATACAACCACATGCGGTAAAATCAACATACTCGGACAATTACTAAATACCTTACTGCGCCAAAGGACGAACCCACAACGAACCAACATTGTATGAGAATGGATGAGTGACTGAACCCTCTGGGATATCCCAAAGTTAGTGAGTTAACTACCAACGCTGAGTTTACCTAGTCTCTGAGACAGCTAGAAGGCTTTGTCACTCATCAAATTTAATTAATATAACATGTATTGCTACGTTATTAGTAAGCCCATTGTTGCACGGACAAGGTTTCAAGTTGTTATTAGTAAGAAAGAGTTTGTTATTCTGCTCCACACATTTCATATATACGAACAAACCAAGTAATTGAAAATTACCGAATTAATTTGAGTTAAGGCGTAGCAACAAAAATAATTACTTTTGATTATTAATTTTATGTGTGCAGTAGGTAATAAAGTAAAACCATTTACAGTAGTGGGAAGATAGCCCCAGTACCCGCAGACTTCGAAACCAAAATAGGTAAATACACATGTTCAAACACCGCAGCCAACTATCCTGACTGAGGTTTTCCAGGCTTTCCTTTAGTTTCACCAGAATGCCGGGATGTTTCCTTAAGGCATTGGCCGATACCTTCCCTATTATGGGCTGAGGCAAAGATGTCAAAAATACATAAATAACTTCAAATACAATCTGGTATCCCATTCTCATACATCGGCCGTACTTCGTATACTCCGGTTAACCTGATATATAGTGTACCACAGGACAAAACAGTATAGCGTTTATATTTATATAATCGCCCATTGCTTCGATAATACGTTGACATAACCATTGTAGGCCTACTGGACATTGTTTAGAAATTCAGCTAAATTTATCTTTAAATTCTAAATTCTTCGACTTATAATTACTATTGTATCTTGATCTAAGAATATTAATTATTACAATTTGCATATTTAAATAAGGAAAGTTATTTAAAATCCTGGCCTTGTTATGTACGTATGTGTTTATGTTATACAAGGTGCTGGAAAATAACACCGACAAATCTACTTCAAGAGATTCCCGACATGAAAATAAGACAAAAAGTATAGACCATCGAGGGTGCACAGATGCTTCGCTTCGGAGCTTATATGCTGCCGAAACAGTGCGAAAACAGCGTGATATTTCCAATACCATGAACAGTAGAAGTGCAGGGTCAAGGTACCCTCAAAGACTTCAAACCTTCAGACTTCTATCCAAAAATGTATATTCAAAAATTGTGCAATTGGTAAGCAAGGGATTCCCGAAAGGAAGTAGGGGATTCCCAGAAATTCTCTAAAGTAAAGTCCAAATAAGTATAAATGCAGCAAGTAACAATATTCGTTTGCTGCAAGTCGATACTTCAAACAGATTTTCTTTCCGGAACAATTTTTTAAAAAACATGATTGCATAACAAACAGGAGTAAATTACATTCATTTAAACGAAGATTTGTAGTACTTTTTATCAGTAAAAGTAAGTCCGGTTAGACGCTAGTGATTACGTTTATCATCTGTACTCATACGAAAAGTCGTCTTATTCGTGCTTATTTTCACCCACATTCCCTCCAGAGAATACCCTACTTCCTTTGGGGAGACCCGTTGCACAATATTGGATATGCATTTTTGGATAGAGCAGGTTTGAAGTCGTTGAGAGTACCTGGGCCCGCAGTTCCACTGTTAATAGTATTAAAAATATCGCGCTCTAAATTTCAATTTCAATTTCCCACGGTTTCGGCAGTCTATAGCGCTGAAATTATGCATTTGTGCACCATCGGTTCTCTATATTTTTGGTCTTGTTATCATGTTAGGAATCTCGTTAAGGTAGGTTTATCAGTGTTGTTTTGCAACACCCTGTATATATTGGAATACTCTATTTAAGATAAGGTAATGTAAGATTACTTCATTCAATTTTGTGTAATGTGCTTAGTTATGCATAGTATTTTATGCACGTGCTTATATTTTGTTGTTGCTGTTTTCCTTATTTTTAGCTCAATACATTCTTGGATCCCCGAGAAAAAACTTTTTTCCCCATTGGTTTTACCGAAGACAATATATATATATTTTTTTTTCAAATATCACTCTCTCTCTCTCCTTAAATACGCCAACTCAGTCCCATGGAAACTGAGTTTCTCCGCTGCTATATAAGCCGAAGGGCTTCTATTGTTTTGAGTTCACTGTGGCTCTCACAATCTCAGACACACTGGACTCGTTCGTGGATGTCGATTCGCTAAGAAACAGCATCGAGTATAGGAGGAGAGGCTTAGTTTCCTGCGATCCGTGAGAAGTGTTTCATCCATGCAACTTTTTCGTAATTGTTTGTAAGTTGAATCTTCCCAGCAGGGATTAAATTCTAAGTCGATCGGTGGAAGAGCTCTCATCCAAATATCGTTTCTGAAAGTGCATCCCATCCAAGTTATTGACCAAATATTACCGCATAATAATTATTGTTAACAGATGTATTGTGTGCTAGTGTAATATGTAGAAACACAAGAATTATGGCGTGCGATAGAAGTGGTGGGTGGGCCACAGGCCTCCCTAGAAAATCGGTGGCCACCCCGACCTTCCCTTGCTTCCCAGGGCTGAATATACTAAGGATTTATTTTCAATGTCATTTTATTTATGTGGAAACATTCTTGAGCTTAATCTGTGTGAAAGATGATGTATTAGATAAAAAGAAATTACTTAGCATTTTTGGGAGCATTTCAGTAACCAAGTTCGGCCCGTCGGGATGGCATTAGTTGTTAGGTTTTTAAAATCCATAAACATCCGTTACCTAGCCGAGAATAGAATCGAACACCTTAGGTACTCTGGCCTCACGCTTCAGAACCGCAGTAGTATTTGATACGGTAGGCATAGTCCTGGGTCTCCCCTCCACCCGAGACTATCCATTTAAGAAATAATTGCTAGGACCTACCTATCCGCTCTAGAGTTTTTGATTTATGAACTCTACGCACAGATATGAAACATCTCGTGGAAAAAAACACTAATAATGTTGCCAAGGGGCAATGTATGGGAAACAGTGCCTGGAATATAACATTTTGTAACGACAATACTGGGCCTTCTAAAGGAATAAATTAACTGTATAAATTGTGTAATAGAAAAGACTCGGCCACTACCTTTCGTAATTTGTAATATCTTCTATTTCAACCAGTCTGACAGTAAATCCGGATAAGGAAGGATAAGCTATATGAATTACTACAGTATGAGGCAAAACAAACAGTACTGAAATCACAAGCATGCTAGGAAATCAAGATTTGCCAATGGAACATGCGAGGGGACTACGGTAACACGTATCTTAGTGCAACAGTACAGCAAGTGTTCAAAGTGTCCACCTTCACGTCTCACGCAGTGTTCATAACGATTCTGCAGAGTGTTGAACATGATGAGCACAGGTTGTTGCAACAAAGGGAAAATCTTCTCCTGTAATTCGGGAACACTTCTAGGGGTCATTAGACCGGAAAACGTTTTTTTTCAGCGTGCCCCATTTCTAGGACAATAGGAGCGTGTACGTTGGGATTATTGTTTGCAAGATGTCTGGCACATTAATTTTAGTTTGTACACCCTATTCCAAAAAGGGCCGCATTGAGTAGGCTGTTCTGAACTGAAAATTCTCTAAGTCCAACTTCGGGTATCTTCCGAAACAGTAAACCAAAGATACCAGGTTCGAACCCTCAAAGGTAGGGCGAACCTTCGCAATTGCGGAAAAATAGGCAAATATGTTTTTCCTCTCTTAAGTGTAATAAGACATGTTGAAATGTTGCGAAGTGTAGAAAAGAGTAACATTCATTGAAATACGTAATGATACAGTATTTCAAAACTATGCATACATCTAATCCCATGATGGTTTTGTCACCTACGTTTTCATACGTAAAAGAACATCTCCAATGAAAGCAAAGACAGCAAACATATTTCTCTCATTCAAAGTACAATAAACAAGACGAAGAAGAAAAAAACAACAGTATTTGCAACGGATATCAATGACATTGTCTTGGACACCGAAAATTCAGTCATTTTTCTTCAGAAGGAGTTTTATCAGAAAGAAGTAGGAAGATGTGTTCAAGTTAGCTCAGTGGTAGATCGCTGGGGCTTCTAATCGTGAGGTCTGGGTTCGAATCCCATACTGGAACATTTATTTTTATGTAATGATATATTCCTCAAAGTATGAATAATTAGATAAAATAATAATAATCAGTTTTATATGTATTCATAGAAGCATTTCAGGACCTAAGTAATTACTATGTTTAAAATATAACATCAGAGAAATGATGGGTGTTGACAGAACGTTGGTATAGTATATGTGAACGTTAAATACAAATAATTGATGTTATATCGATAGCCGGATCAAGATGCCAGACAGCAAATTCACTATCTCCGAAGTTCATGATCCCCACAAACGATGAATCAGTAAGATACTAAACTGTTCTTCAGTAAAGAAAACAAAAATTATTTCCATGGGTCTGAAATGCGTTTTTCTCTCTTGCGCTCTCTCTCTCTCTCTTTCGGTTCCAAATTCTATACTTTTGTCATCCGATGAAGAGAAGTTATTATTGTCTTATTAACTAGTAGGAAAAATACTAGGCCTGACCAGGGCTCGAACCCACGTTCGTGTAGTATTTGTTTAGAAAGCAAAGGCTTTAACCAAGAGCTACTTTTACAGCTAGAGAAATGTTGCCAAGATTTGTCTTATTAAAACACCAGCAGATTGAGTCACGCTAAGTGGAATATTTTATACATTAGTGATTTTAGATGAGGAAGATTAGATTGTTTTATTTTAGTCATGGTAAAACAAACTTACTGTTTGCGTAAGAAATTATATTCAATTTTGTCTACGCAGTTGTCTTCGAACAGAAGAATCCTGTGTGTGGATGTTTTTTCTAGGTTTAAATCTACATTGAATATTTTATAAATCTAAAAGCAATATAACAATTCACTTTGTTAAAACAGCTTTTCTTATTGATGAAAATTCCTTTATGATAATTATTATTAGAAAAATGTTATTAGCATTTCTCTTCACACTTTATACCAGAAACTAAAAAAACGCAATTGAGTTTTTCCATGACAAATCGTCCAGTTTTAGAAAAAAAAAATATTTTTCGTATGTGGGTTCCTACATACCTGAAGATATCAGAACCACTTTTGACAGAAATGTTATGTCTTTATATGGGTGCCCATATTTCCAACATGACGGGTGGCGTTTTTAACTCCTGTAGACATGTACGGAAATCTGAATATCTAAAAACGTTAGAGGAACTAGATCTGAATTAAAAGCCATTGTGAAGGTCTTGAAGAGTACTTCGAAGATGTGGAATAACCTTTTCAAAAATTAATGTCTTTATCCCAAAAATTAGGCTGAAAAATGAGTTAAGAATTGTATAAAATTCATTTTTAAACGAAGTTTTTGGGGTTAGGGAGTAAAATAAAATTCTACAGAATTTGGTAATAATCAAACCTCGCAACCGAGTTTCTGGCCCTAAATCACACTTTTGATCTACGGGGTTCAAAAAAAGGGGCCCTTTGCGACAAATTCTCGATTTCGGGATAAACTATCTCAGATCCGCCCTCATGAAAAATCTGAAATGTGGTGTCGAAGATGCTTTGTATGTGACCAACTTACAGTAGAAATTGCAACTTTTATTTCGTAATGATGTGGTGAAACTGATTTTCTTCGCCATACGATGCAAATGCGAATGTGGTATCTTCACGAAGGTCATCATGTTTTGGGGAAGGAGTTGAATATAAGACTGCAATTTCTTTTGTGATATTTAGAACTAACAACAGGATGATTGTGTAAAAAAAAATCCTTCGCGTTGGATCACAGTGCTTTTTTGCTACAGGAAAAATGCTGTATTTGAATGGCTCTCAAATGGGTCATCATAAAAAAATCTTAAATTTGGTGTCGAGGAAGCGGTTTGGTCAAGAAAAAGTTGTTCATGAGAGTTAAAATTGTGCCTTTCAAGCAGTGTAGTAATATGAAGCTGCATATACAAATATAATCCGCTTGCACGGACCAAACTAATTAGAAATAAAAGTTGCAATTGTAGTTGTGAGCTGACCACTAACAAGGCTTTCGTCACTAAATTTAAGTTTTTTTTATTAGATATTTAAACCCGAAATGCTACATTTTTCAACAAATGCCCATGTTAGGACCCCCGTGGAAATAAAGGGATATAATTCAACCAAACGAGTTTTTAAATATAAACACTCTTTTGGTAGGTCTAAAGATTACAAATAACTGCAGCCTTAAATTTGACTGCTTCACAGAAAGAAATTGTGATCTCGTTGAAGATACCCCATTTGCATTTGAATAGTATGACGGCGGAGAAACTCCACTTGCACTGACCCAGCGAGCCAAATGCTGACCAAGACGGCAAATGGTCTAAGGATTTTGGTTGGGCCGGCGTCGGGTGTAGGCAGAACCCAAACTAGTATTCTTACAGTAGATGGGTGAAGGTCGGCATGCAGCCACAAGTGGCGTTTGGTCGTCGGGCCATTTCCGCGACGCAGTCGGTCTCTAACTTACCACCATAGAGGCGAAACCTCGACCATTCCCCAGTATTTGTTGGTGGGAAAAGGATGGGCCCCCGCCCATTACTTTAGGTCGGTAAAAGGCGGCTCCCGTCCATTTCCTGAAGGGCCAGAAGGTCCTGAAGGTCCCGAGCGAGTCGCAGTTTTAGATTCACTCGTTAAGAAACGGTTACCCCGAGCTAGTAATATTCGCTGGAACTTCCTGTCCAGAAGCCTAAATACTGTCAGGAACTGTCTCCAATCTACTCGGCAGAAGAATTTTGATCAATGTCAGGAGATGTGGGCTTGTTAGACCTTATAGTTCAAAATAGCTTGTAGGAAACGTTTAGTGAATCTTCAAAGCTTCCAGACCTGGTATTAACAATACGAATAACAGTCACACAAATTTCTAGTCTTTTTTTTTTTTTTTTTTTTTTTTTTTTTTTCCTCAATATTATATCTACGACATTTTTCTAAGCTTTCTCAAAATTATAAATAATTAACTAACGTACCTTTGTTTGATAATCTGTTCACTTCTTCTTTGTGTATGCGTCTCAAAATTTAGCCATACGTTGGTTGATTATGACTGATTTGCTACCCAATCCTTTCTCACATAGTGAAAGTCCTGCCCCGCATCCAGGGGGCCGAGCTCTTCGTAATTTTCCTTGCCCTAATACAAATATTTAATTTTATGCATGTTTCGTAAGCCCAAGTCCTTCCCTAAATTTTTCGTACCCCCTACTCTTTGTGGCTTGCGGCGGGCCTGAGTGCAACACCCAGCGGTGACAACCACCGGCCACCACTAACTCAAACCAGATTAATTTTAATTTTTATTTAGGCATCTAAGGCTAAGGCCGGGCAAAGGAGAAAAGTAGGAATGACTTATCCGATGTTTGTTCATTTAATTGCGTACATATTTTGTGGTGAAGTTCAGCACTGACTTCGCCATCAGTTAGATCTGGTTTGTCGCCTCGGAGGCAATTTTTCGTGAGGAAGTTGCTGAATTGTGACAGGAGATCCAAAGTTGTTTTGTTTCGGATTGTAGTTGTAAAGCTCATAAGCTCGCGAGTTAGTGTTGGTCCAGTAAATGCAGGTCTTGTAACATATTTCGTTATTATTTGGTGATAGATGGCGCGAGCTGTGGAGAATTTCTGCTCGAAGTTTACCAAAAGAAAGTTGTATGTTGGAGATGAAGAACGTGATGAAGTTCTATTGGGAACCGAGTCAACCGAATCCATGTGTGAACTTGAAGCTGCAAAAGTGTTGTTTCTGACTAGTAGAAGATTCACGCCTGTGTTTATTAGCAATCCCATCCAGAGACCATGAACCAGTACGAGTTTCATTTCTAGCATCAGGTGCTGATGCAGGTGGATTTTCTTAAGAAAATGAGTAAGAGGGTATAGCACTCCCATCTCTCAACGTCTGTAAATATCGGGAAAGAGACGCAACTTGAGCAGATAGTGCCCGGTACATAAATGTGTAATAGTGAGTGCTGATGAGTGAACATGTTTGGGGTACTTAAAGGAATAGTAGCTAAGGTATCGCAGTTTTTCTCTACCGTAGGCGTAATACTGACAGCACTTGCCGATGGTATACTGGTTCTCCCATTTCACACAATGGTATCTAGAAAAGCCGAGGGAATTGGAAAAGGAACGTGTTCAAACATATCTTAGCAACAAGGTTTCAAGTCTAAAGAAGAGTGAGGAAATATGTACTCGTTCACCTTACGGCGAATTCGTGAAATAGGAGGTCTCTAAATTTCCATCAGCGTCGCAGTTGTTCAAATACACTTGCTATTCGAACAATAACAATTCAAAATAAGATGATTTATTTTACTCATCACATTCATACCTCGCGCATTTGTGAGAACACAGACTAAGGCAACATTCATAGTTCAAAGCATTTTTCACCTGTTATCGATTGATCGCAGTGCATCACATGTATGGTGGGCAATTGTCCGTAATAAAGTGGACACTCAGAATTATGTTGACTTACAGAACTTCTAAATAAATCTTTATTTTAGATAAGCTACTT